>VWZG01008860.1:0-45499 GCA_013396735.1 Grallaria varia
AGTAGTTTTTGACCGTCGCAGTATGGAAACTTTATGGCTATGCTTTGTGATGGCTTCCCTAGTTGTTTCAACCTGTTGTATAAATGCACACGGCATCATTTTGGTGGCATTCCTGGCTTCTCCTTCTGGGATATTCCATATTTGTTTTAGAGAACTGAAGGAGATATATGTTACTTTTTATACTATGATAAAACTTGAGGGGAAAATAATGTGGTCATCAAAGATCTTTTCTTCAACTGTACATAGTTTCTGCACATTATCTATAGAAAAGATATCACCTATGCAAGGCTGCAAAATGATCTGTTAAAAAAAGAGCCTTATTAATTTGATGTGAATACCTATGCATCCTCTGTGCATCTTGCATTGAAACACACAGTTAATTATTTCTTTACTCAGTATAAATAATTTCCCCCAGATTATACTTGTCACTGAGATTGTCATAACATACACTTTGTCACTGATCTTCATGGTTCATGACAGTTGCAATGTGTATGATGATTACAGCCTTCTCTGTGAGGTTAGGACATTTCATTTTTGTAAGGACGTGTCCAAGTTATTTCTGTCTTTCTCCTTCCCAGCTCTTGCATCTTGTATTTCAACAAGACCTGGCTTCTGGCTTACCTTTTAGTTCAGAGCTGCAGCACTGCAGGCTGTCTTCCATGTGCATTCCACCAAGTCCATGAATGTGTTGTGGCCCTTGTATTTTGACAGTGTCTTTTTTCCACTCTCAGCTTGAAATGGATATTTTGAAAGAGTAATGACTCTGAGAAGGTTTAAATCTCCATATTCACATTTGATTGTCAAGTTCTTCTTGCACTGTGACCTGTGGCTTTTTAGAGAGGTCAATTGCCTTTGCTTTTCTGGAAGAGGAAGCTCCTGGGGAAGGGTTGAATGAAGAACCTGGTGAAAACAAATGGGCTTTCACTTGGACCAGATGGGTTTAATGCTGTGAGAAACTCAAACCTCCCTTCTCTGCTACTAGATATGCAAGAGATTGAAGCTAAAAAGGAAAGAAGAGTCTGTGCCAGGAAAATAATGATGATAAAAAATCCCTTAACTTGTCTATTCTTTGGTGTACAGCATGAATTCATCCACTGTTTGGTCATTTGTTAAATATATAATTAAAATTTGGGTTCAGTGGAGTTTCCAGAAAATGTAAGTACATTCCTCTACAAACCATGTATTAAGTATTTTAATAAAGTCAATGGTTTAAAATACTTTTCCTAAAGATATGTTTACTTCTGATGCCTGTGCTTTCCTGGTACCAGTGCAAGCGCCAGGATACCGCTGTGTTATTGTGGTTCTGTCCTCCAAGGGAATGATCCACATTTTCCAGAGGTCAGTGGCTTTTCTCTCAGGTAGGAGCCCCCCAGCCTGGTGGGTGTCCATGATCCATTATGCCATTTTTAAGTACAATTTGCTCTTCCTGCAACTAGAACCAGAAAGAAACCAAATGGTGTCTGAAGTACCTATTTTATGGCAGGCTAATGTTATGGTAGCTTATCCATTAAATGTTAAGTGGAGCTGCATGAAAAAGTTCTGCAAGAGGTCTGCATGAATATTCTCTGATGATTTATCATTCAACATGACCGTCCAGCTGGTAGCCCACCTACTTGGACCAACTCCTGGACTTGTATTGTAATAAGACAGTTTCCTTTTTCAGGTTACAGCTGTCTAGCTGGCATTTTTCAGGAACTAAAAAGCCCATCATGATTTTTTTGAAATTTCCTTCGAATTAAGAGCCTACCTCCACTGCTGCTATGTTCTTGTTACATGTGCAGTTATTGTGGTGCTTATCTCAACCATCTCTGACTTTGCAGTGTTTGAGTGCCAATGCAAACCAAATCTGGCATTTGAGCACACCAGGAGAGGTATGGTAACTTCTGTAACCCCTACTCAGTGCTCCTCTCAGTTTGCTTTAAAGAGAGAGGTTGATGCGCCTGGGCCAGCACATCACGTTCATGTTGGCTTGCATGTTCTCTGGAGCAGTCCTTCAGGCTCCCCATTCCTCTGTATGGCAGCTCCCTCACTCTGTGCCTAAGAGGTGTGACTTTATATCTGCATAATGTGAAGGGCTTAATTGTCTCTTATGACCTCAGACTGTTCACAAAGGTGATGGCACAGCAAGCTGATTTCCAAGGATTCATCTATAGTCATCAGAGAGAGAATGAGAGCCAAAGTCAGGTTTGTTCCTCTTGCATCTCTCCTGCAGATTTCTGTCACTTCAATGCTTCCTCTCAATTCTTTTTCAAAGAATATGATGTGTGTTATTTTATGTTAACTCCCCTGTGTTATTAAGATTTTGTGATCAAAGTGTCAAATATTTTTATTGAGGATAAATGTCATAGCATTAAAATTCTTGCAGTAGTCAGTTGAATTTATAAGGTCATTAAAAATAGCCAATTAGTTGGTCAAGAGCTACGTATTTTCCATCAATTTTTTTACTTGGTTTGGACCTCTAAGCAAATCCTAAATCCAAGCATTTCTGTTAGCTTGCATAGGAGTAACATTGGGCCAAAATGCCTTAGAAGTAGCCAGACCACTGTCCTCCTACACTACAGTACGAGGTTTGCTCTCACCTTGCCTGGGGGCTACTGCACCTTCCAAGGTTCGCAAACCCTGCAGGGTTTAGATTTCACCTGTATCCCTTTGTTTTCAGTGTCAAATGTCTGCACTCTGTGTTTACAGCATAGTTCTTCAAGTCTATGCTGCTCCATACCTGCCTACTTTTCCAATTGTCCCACCATCAGACGTGAGAGTGAGAGAAACCTGTGCCCTGTGGCTGACCCTCCACTCATGTTCTTTGAGCGCAGTGCTCCACTCCAAGCCTGCATGCTCATCCCTGCGTGATACCAGCCTTGAGAATTGATGGGTAGGGCAGTACTGTCCCTGCAAGTCTTGCTTGCATAGGGAAATCAAAGCAGCGTCTACCAGCTGTGACAGTATTCATCAAATGAGCAAGGAGCCTTTTTTCCCCTTCCCTCCCTCACGACCCCGTCTCCCTATTTTCATATACAAACAAAGGTAAGACATACTCTTTGCACTGACATCTGGATAAATTAGTTAATGTTTGCACTGGGAGTATAGGTTAGTGCTCTTTCTGTTTCCCTGGCGAGAGTCTGCTGAGCTTTTGCAGAGATCTATAGGGCTGAAGCTGGAGGTTGATTGAGATATTTGCAAAACAGTTTCCCCTCAGTCAGGGCTCCTTTTAATCTGTTTTTTTTCAGTCCATAGTGAGCAGTAGAGGTGGGGGTACATGAGCACGAACCTTTCAGTGATGTTAGTGCATCCAGAAGTGTGAAAATGTGGAAAAAAAGTCAGTGAACTGGATGAGGGAACAGTAATAATAGTTTTTTCAGTGTTGCAAAGAAACCTAAAGTAAAATCTAAGTACAGCCCATTTCCACTTCTCTTAGGAAGCACTAGATGTAAAAATTATAGATATTTTTAATAAGTTATAGTCAAATTGATTCCCATGATGGAAATTTATTTAATCAGAAATACCGTTCATCTCCCCTTTCTTCCTCCTCCTCTTCCACCCTCAGTATCTCTGTGTCTATTTGACTAGCAGAAAGCACACAAATTGGGTTCAAGAGCACTGATCTATGATACTTTGAGAAAATTAAATTTTTATTAACTCTTTTACTCAGAACTTTTTCTAATGTGGAGTGGCAATAAGGTTATCATATTAAATAGGTCTGTATAAATGCCAAGTATGTAACACCGAAGGAACAGTATTTTGTTAGTATCAAAACATGCTTCAAAGAGTTTCTGAACTAATATGATCATCAATGGATGGGAAACTTTAATCAAAATGGTAAAAAGTTCCATTCAAAAAGGTAGGATGATTCAACACAAAAAGCTTGGAAGAAAAGTACAGGTTTCCATGGAGTGTGCTGTGGGTTTTAGGGGGGGGGTGGGGATACTGAGTGTTTCTGTGGCCAGCAAAGCAGCAGTGGGAGCAACTGGAGACCAGGCAACAATGCAGGGGACACCATGTGGGCACCGAGTTTGGGCTTGTGGAGGAAAAGGCGTGAAAAGCAGCCAGGACTGATGGTGTCTGGTGTACCGAAGAGGAACAGAAGAGCTGGGATAGTGGTGAGGTGGTGCTGGGAACAGGGAATTTCAATGGAAAGATAAGAAGGGAGCAGACATCAGTGGTGCTGCGAAAAGAGGCTTTTTACACAGGAAAAGAAGGTGGTTACCGGAGGAGTCAGAACAAGTGAAGGCAGGAGGGGCTGGTGTGAGGGGTGAGGACCTGCCCTTCAGCCAGGTAACTCAGATGCACTGCCTCTCAAGAGGGCCAAGGACCAAGAGCCAAAGTGTACAGGAAGAGGTCCTAGAAGAGCAGAGTAACAGGTAAGCCATTTTTCTTTTCTTAGCAGTTGTGCTATTCCTGAGCTCCGAAAGCTCCGGGGTACAATCATATACTGAGGCATGGGCCTGCTCCCAGATAACTGAGAGGAGTGGATATGCGAGGCACATCCCTGCATCACAGCACAGGGGCACAGGAACACTTTTGATCCCTTTTAAGGTAAATCAGTGCTATATAAACCTGTGGGCAGTGCCTATAGAGCTCCCAGTTACAGATTCGACTATTGCAGCAGCTGGGTGTGCCCTTGGCCTGCATGGAGAGGGCAATTTGCACTCTTGAGTGGGGGGATGTGGGACCAGGGCATTATACACTCCACTTTCCTCTTACCTCATATTCTGCCAATAGAAATATACACGTTTTATCTGTGTATGTATTAACTTAAGCTGAAGGACAGGGCAGACTCCAGGACTGGAGAGGTAAGAGAATAAATACCAAGCAGATGTCTCTGCCAAATGCTGTTCTGGTGAACTCCAGACTAAGAAGCCTCACAAGTGGGCTTTAACTATGCCTATGCAGTAGTTCTGATCAAGTGGACCGTGAGGGAAGCAAGTCTGCTGAGATCCCTGGCATTACAGGGACGAGGGGATAGTGTAGGGGTGCAAAACCAGAAACATGTCTCTCTCTAGGGTAAAGAAAAACTTATAATGAGGTAAGATAAGAATAGAAAAACTATCTTAGTTTGAATTCCCCCTGTCTATTTGCTTGGCAGTCGGTGCTGTTTTGTTGTGTATTTTAGTACTTATAATCTGCTTTGGTTCAGTTTATAGACTATTGTATGCAAGACCTTTTTAATGAAGAATTCTGGTTTGGCAACATGGAGGTTTGAGACCCATAACACAACTGCTTGGAAAGCACTAAGGAGCAAAACAAACCTCTTTCCTCCATCAGGCAGTGAAAAACATCTCTGAAAGGTTTTCTGCTCTTTAAAGCAGTGGGCTCCCAGAATAATTTACTTTCTCCTGCTATGGTAGTTTGTTCTTTTAAAAGAAAAGATTTAGTATGTTACTCTTTGACTGAGAAATCAATTGTATGAAATCAATGATAATTCTGCTGCCAGGTAATACTTACCCATGTGACTCAGTGACCTGCTGGTATTCTGCAAAAATAATCTACAGCAGAAAAATGCCAAAGTTTGAAGCAGTTGTGGTTGGCTTTGCGCTTTTCACCATTTGCTGCTTGCATCAAAGCTGTGTGTTTTATCCCTGAAACTAAGAAGTGCCTGTGCCTGGCAGTGTGACTAGCAGCTGGCCACTCACTTCCTCTTACAAACATCAAGCAGAAAAACACAACCTCCTTTGGCTCTGGTGTCACAGACAGGTCATTTCTCAAGAATGCATGTAGCTAAATGAGGATGGTGATTTCCTGTTGCTGAGCCTGGTGCACCCATTAGAAGTGGCTCTGGACTCTCCCTCTTTATGGGGCAAGCTGCCTGCTGCAGCCTCCCACGCACAGTGAGAGCAGTGTGTTAGGGAAAAGGCTGGTGTCGCACCCTCCTTCCTCAAATACCTGAAATTAGCCTTTCAACATGTGTATCCAGCCCAATCCCCTCCAGTATTAGTAGCAGGAAAAGTACAAAAGTGCTTGAAACTGTTATCAATACTTCCTTCCTGTGGCTAGTCTTGTGCTGCTGGCTCTGGAGGGAAGGTCTTGGTCTGTGTTCCCTAAATCCCTATCCCCAGCAGGGAGGGTGGAGAAGGCATGCACTGCAGCTCCTGCAGCACTGTAGCCACACGTGGGCATGCTCACCACATGCCTTTTCACAAGGGGCTTCTGGTTTAGCCACGGGATTGTGCAGGGGATAGTAATGAATTTGGGGCATTGCAAGGACTAGAGAGCCTGCATACAGACCTTCCCCCCGAGCTCTTCCCCCTCCCTAAGCTCAGCCCTCTCCAGCAAGATCTTACGAGAGTGTTGCCCCATGGAGGTGAGCCAAGACATTCAGATACTTCCAGGGTGGTGGGTGTTTCCCCACTGCACAGCTTTTGACTACACAGCTTGGTAATGCTCTTCAGTCCCCCAGACCACGGCTCATGGCTTTACAGAAGAAAGGTACAGGTGTCTGAAGGGAGTGCTTTGGCCTGACAGGGTAGTAAAACACCTCTTTTCCTTTCCCCTGGGGGCACCACTTTATCTGCAGGGAAGGCAAGTTGGTCCCAGGGCAGCAAGGGAGGATGTTTAGCTCCAGTGAGAGGTGAAGTGAGCAACTGAGTCATCCTGACTAGTGGAAATGGGCTGACAGTCCATCGGTAACAAACATTCAGGCACACAGGTCTGGAGCAGGAGGAAGTCCCTATTAGCTTTGTAATTACTAAGTCCTGTAACTCTTGTTTCTCTTCAATTTACAGGACACAGAGTAGATGCACAAGTACTAAGGCCTTGTGTATTTGTGTATAATAGCTGTTGTCCCCTTGGAGTCTGTCTGTGCCACTGAGGCTTCTTGATGCTTACAGAAAATTAGAGACACACTCATGAAGACTTGGTCATGCTGGCCCAGACCTGTGAAGGAACAGGGAGCTATCATGAAGCTTGCAGAAATGTAATGAGAGCAGCACCCTGTGACACTGGGACTCCTCACTGGAGATGGAGAACAGAGTTTAGCCAGTGCGCCCTTGTCTCTGCTGAGGACTGTGCAGCAGATACCAAAAAGCCTGGAACATCTGCTAATGACAGCTTCAGAAAGGAAAAATCATCAGCTCTCACAAAGTACGATATTCAAAATTTACTGCATTATGTAGCAGCTCCTGTTCAATCCATAGGCAAAATATTTTCTGAGTTTGTGGAGATTTGACAAAAATACCCATTCCATAAAGCCAGTTGTGAGCACAGAACAGTTCTGCTTTCACACACAGTTTTGGGAAGGAAAACAGAACAATTCCTGCACAGGCAGCTGGGTTATGAAAACTGACAGAGCATTGCCTGTGTGAAGAGAGTTTAAATGACGCACAAGGGACTGGTTAGTGTATAATATGCAAATGCAATTCTATCTGTGAGGCATTACAACTACAGAATGTCTCACAATTATGCTCTTTTCTTGAGAAGTAATTTCTTACTATGAATCCTTCTCCCCTTGAAGCAGCAGAGCTTCCTTTTCTGAGTGAACTGGTATTGGTCCTTTACCCTCTCTCCACTCCTTTGCTCTGGTATTTTCTAAAGCAAGTGAACAGACTGCTGAAAGGACTGTCACCTCTTGATATGTGCCTTAGAATCATAAAATAATTAAGGATGGGCAGGACTTTTAAGATCATAGAGTTCTGCTTTTGTGCTACAAAAAGCACATAAGGACTGTTTGCTAACTAAATGCTGGCCAGGTAGTCTCTAGCGTAAATGATGGTTTGGCGATGGCAATGCAATGTCAAGATTATCCACAAACACAATATACTCTTCAGTAGACACAGTCAGAAGGCAGAATTCAGAAAAGCTCCTTTTCACTTTTCATAAGCTGTATTTTTTCAGCTTTGGTAGATGTGCCTTGAAAATGGCTTGCAATACTCTGTGCAAATTATATCAGCCCAGATACTGGAAGTGTTAAGACTCTCGTTTTCAAGTTCCTGGACAGATTCTAAGTGACAATGGAACTCGATTCACATCCAAAGAGTGCCTGTTGTTAGTTAAAAGAAATTGGATCAGATGTGTCACATCACCTCCGCCCTACCCAGCTGCAAGTAGTTTAGTGGAAAGATCCATTCTGGCATTCAGAGGAGTGATCAGTGCTGTGACCCCAGCTAAAGGTGACTTTCAATGCTAGACTGCATGGATTGTACTAGGCAATGGGACACCAGCCAAGCCATTTTAAATCAGAGACCTGCAATTTTATTTATCAGATGTAATGGAAAGTTTTGTCCAGATTTATTCAGAATGAGCTCCATGAAACACAGATGATCATGTTAACATAAAGTTACAGCACAGTGAAAGTTTTAGTAAGAAACAACCAAGGCAACTTCCAGGTAGCTGAAGCGTGCATGTCACAGACACTTACCTAACAGTCGTGGTCCTCATGAAACCACAGGGGAGAGTGGGATATTATTTTCCCTCTTTTGGAGAAGCATGTCACACATCAGCCATGCCAAATGAAGCACCAAGCCTAGGCTTAGAGATGCAGACCACAGACTTGTGCCACCACTGTTGCTATGGCAAGCACGCTAGTCCAGGGGCTCACAAGAGCAGGCAGCAACAAGTGCGTAAGCTTCCCCAGAGATACACGTGCCTGAGCCCTAGCGTTGTGCACTTTTTTGATGCCAATGTGGAATTGTCTTTCAGTCCTTTGCAGAGAAACACATTTAGTGCACTGGTGTTGAGTAAGACACAGAAAGATGGGACCAGCTGAACTGTAGCCAGGTAATGGCTTTTGATACGTGCTTTTCAGGAGAAATATGAACAAGTTGCATGGAACAAGCACCTGTCTGAAACAGCTCTCGCATTCACATTTTGTAATGAAGCAAAAGCATTTCTGCTGCAGTGTGAGATAAAAGCAACTCACTACAGTTTCATTTGTGTTACTGGCTGTGTCAGTGTCTCAGCTATCTGTTCATATAGAAGCGATATTGTCCCCCCTAACACTGTTTAAAGACTCCAAGATATTTTCAGAGTCACAGAATAGCTGGGGTTGGAAGAGACCTCTAGAGATTGTCTAATCACACCCCTTTTGAGGGTTGCATTTGTCATTTTTTAATTACATATTAAAAATGAAAAAATGTCAGAAGAGGAGCATTAAAGAGTTCTTTCCTCATTAAAACAGGACAGCTAATGTACATACAATATGTTCAGTGACAGCCATTAACTAGTCAACAAATCATCATCCAGAATACTGCAATTACTTTCTAACAAAAGTGAACGGCTATTGTGCAGTGTCAGGGACAGGAGCACATGCCACATTGTGCACATACAGCACATACAGCTTAAATCTGAAAGACAGCACCTATACAAGCTCATCGTGAATGGCCATTGTAGCTCAAAGTTCTTCAAGCTGATGATCTTTTAGAGATTTTTAATTCATCTCACAAATACATTTGTTGGCAATAACGCTTAAAATAATATTCTCTGTTACTGGATTACCCCCCATCCTAGGGTTACAAATGTAGTGGCATTGGACTATGCTCCCACAAGATGGTTCTTGTCCTGTTTTGCAAAGGGGCGTAAAGAGTCAGAGGAGTTACTATATAGGATGCCATTTCCATATCAAAACCTACAGCTTCTCTCTGCTGAGCCATGCTGCTGTGACAGAGTACAAAATTGCCCTTCATGACAACCTAAAATCTGCATTTTTCCAAGGACACAAGGGCTGTAGTACACATGCATAGAGCCTGGAGTAATTAGAAGATGATTTTGCTAAAAATATCTCCAATCTCAGCCTTATATTTAAAACACTGTAATTTTCCAAATAGGAACCCAGCCTTATTCCTTCATAGCTGTCATCCCATAATCATTGCCACATCTGACTTTCCCTAAATGGGAACTAAAGCTTCTGGTGGATCACAAAGACTGCCTGTTTCTGTTTTGCTCAGAATTGAGGAAAAGCCAGTTGCTCCAGATTTAGTGAACTGCCTCAGATTGGAACACAGTGATGTGAAGGTGAGATTTTCTGTTGCCATGTTTTGGACTAGGGCTTAGATGACCTGAAGGAAGGAAAAAAGAATGACTGTCCCGAACAAGGTGATCGTGAAGGGTCCTATTGAAAGGAAGATCATTCAAGTAAGTTCAAGGTGTGATATTTTCCAAACAGGATTAGCAGGACCTTACAAACATCTTGTTGAGCTGGTCTGGTTTTGCTTATTTCCTCCTCTACTCCTCTGGATAAAGAGGAATTCAGCTTTATGACATCCATGTGACTGTGGGGGTAGCATTTTCTGTTGCTGTAACTTCCTCAACACACAGGGCTCTGTTCCAAAATGCCGGTGGGTAGGTAGAATGGTGTGTAAACTTCGATCCAGGGAATAACTGTTCTTGTTATAACTAGGAGGACTGCATACCAAATTATCAGAATAAATGATTGCCCAGACCATTGTTAATTCCTTAAACTTTCTGAAAATGAAAGGGAGTATCAATCCCAACAAAATGTGATTGAAGCTGGTGTTTCTCTTTGATGTTTCTTAGACAAATATTTGAGTAATTTCTCAACCCCATCTGTGCATGCTTCAGAATTAAATATTTTTTATTACTCTGCTGAGTTGCAAACTTCTATGATACCTGGGTTATAGACTTCACTGTCATGATTTTGTCCCTCTAAAAACAGAGCATAATTAAAATCCCTTTTGACATATTCTGTGTGTCTGGCTCTACCTCCATTTTGCAAGTGAATCCTATTTATCTTCTGTTCTCTGATGTACTTGGGCAGCTAATAATTCAAATAGCATTTATATCTCTTTCAAAAAATAATAGGAAAAAGATTCCTATTGTCAAGAGATTTTGTTGGTAAGTTTAGTTATTGCAGTTTGAGACTGGAAGCTGATCTCTGGATAGGAAAGTTTTTTGCCAGGCACTCTGTGCTGTAAACAGAACTGGTAATAAGTCACTCCTGTGAAGTGGATCAAATTTTGTTATAATAGAAGAAGCTGTCAGAAAGTGATAGGAGTAAGTCCAAAACTGACTGAAGATCTTAACGAAGTGTTTCCTCCCCCCTGCTCTCCCACACAAGTATTGCATGTGAGAAGAGGTTGTTTTGAAGTCCCTGAACCCTCTTGTGAAGCCTTTGGTTTGCTGAATTTCTTACTGTTCTTCTTTTTGATTTGATTACCGTCTAAGAGGTTAAACTGGGACATTTGGTTGCCTCTGTGTAGCAGTCTGCATTTCAAAGGTAGATGGAAGTAGACATTAGAAGGTTTTACTACATGCAAGCTGTATCTTAATAATCTTCATAACTGACTTTTCTTTTAAAGTGATCACTAATAAGAGGAGATTTTATTGTTCTAGGCATGAGTGTTCGTTAGAGACGAGAGAGAAATAGTAGGACTTACAGTTCCCTGTGTAAGTTGCTCTGCCAGTCTCTAGTAAGACATCTAACACCTCCTCTACAGCTGTCACTGGTCAGGGAGGATTTGAATAGTGACTTGCTGAGAGGCCAGCCATCATGCATTAGAGAATGAGCTGAATGGATTTTTCACAAATGAGGGACTTCATAAAGAGTTTGATAATAATTTTCCCCCCTAAGCTGTGTGATATCCTCCTCTTTAGCTTCCTGTGATAAGAGGAGGTTTGGATGGAATCAAAATGCTTTTCTGACTCCATGTGGTCTCTAATTAAATGATTCATTTAGTCTCTTTGGCCTCAACTGACTCGACTGTTCCGGAAAGTACAAGTCATCTCCCGTCAGCCCCCTCCTGCAGGACTTCAGCCATCCAGAACCTATAGAAAACTTAGCTTGATCAATGTTCATATGACCATAAAGTTTTTACAACTTTTTCATATAGATGGTTATTAAAACTATCTCTCCTTGCTGTCTTTCCACAGGATTCACTTTCTGGAAATGACATTGTTGGCAATGGACAGTGGAACTTTGGAAAAGTCATTAACAGAACCTGCCCTTCCTGAACAAGTATCCCCTTGCAAGCCATCTGCTCATCTTGGAAAAGCTTTGTTCTTCTCGTAGGTCATCTGAGGATTTGAGAATAAAGATCAAGATCAAAATCATGCAGGCACAGCACTTTGTGCTGGGCTAACAACCAGCCCAGACCTGCCATCAAAGATACAGGAGCAGGGACCTTTCAGAATTGGAGTCAAACTGAGAGCTAATGTGAGATGGAAATAAAGGCTGCTGCACAAGCAAACTTTGTTGGGAGGATCAATTGTCTGGTCAGTTCACAGGGAAGCACCAGTTAGTTGCTTGAAGAAGAAGTGTAAGACCCTGCAACAGTCAGATACGTTAGATATTATAAGAAGCAGAGAAAATTGTTTTTGTTAAGATATGAAAGTTGAATTTGAGACTGGGATTAAAACAGTTGTTACAGTTGTGTCTTTGCCAATAAAGAATCATTTCTCCACAGATCTCTCGTCATGCAGCATCACCGGAGGTGATGTTGAGTGTGCAGGAAGATGAGAGCACAGCTAGTGATGCTGTTCCATAAATACTGAGGGCTCAGCCCTCGCTGGGGCTCATTCATCCTCTTGCACAGAATGGTGGGATTCCTCATTAGCTGGTTCATTGCTGCTTGACCTTGTCCTATCCCTCCTCAGTTCCTGAAATGCTGTTCTCATCCTAAATATATACTGGATTGGAATACAAACCTTGTTTCAACTCTTCTGTTCAGAGAGTAACGCAAAGTATTCTTTTACTGTGTGCTTTTTGATGAGTAATGAACTTATTCCCACCATGTCTGATATTTGAACTTAGTCTGTGCTGCTGATTAGTAATTCCACACACTGAAGAAAGAAATACTTAGCTGTAGATATATGTCACAGTCTGAAATTAAAGCTCAATTTAGTTTAATTGTCCTTGATTTTATCAAGCATTGAAAATGACTGACTCCGTATGCAGAAAATAAATACATAGACAGCAGCTCAGAAATGTCTTTCTTGTTATGGCAGTGATTTTATACAGTTTTCTGGTCTGCCAAATGATCTTTTGTTTGTTATGAACCTGGTTAAATCTCTTTAATAAAGGCTACTTTGGTGGCATAAGAAGCCAACGTAATTTGTGCGAAGGCACAGAATAGTTTTCTAGCACTGGATGAACATGGCTTGGGGTGATGATAGTTTTTTATTAGTTTGCTAATATTTCAATGTTCCCAGAAGAGACAGGAGATTGGAGACCTGTGCAGATCAGATGGGATTAATGAATCTAGCCTAGCAATTAGTCTTGGCCTTCGAGTGCAAGTGACATCCTCCCCCTTTATCTAAAATCATGTGGCCACTTCAGGCTGTTCTGGGAAGATTTTCCAGAGATAACCTGAATTTTGCAGTATTATTCTGTTCACTCTTCAATTCTACTCCTGCTGTTACTGCTGCAGAACCCAAGAGTGAGGGGAATGAGAAGGCAAGAAGCTGGAAGAGGTAGTTGCAAGGACTGTGGTTGGTTTTTTATTATTTTATTAATTTCTGTTCTTGTGTCTAGGAGCCCCCATCGTGGCCCAGGACCCATTGACAGAAGCCATGCTGTGAAGAGCTCTCATTCTGCTCTGAGAAGGGAAGGAGGCTAGGCAAAAACCAGTGGAACTATTGAAATTACATGAACTTCCACCACATCGTGTCAAGAGAAATGAGTGGATTCACCCTGATTCGCAGCAATGGAGGGAGAGATTGCATGTCCTGCCTTCTGTACCAACACAAGTACCGAGCAGGCAGCAGGGAGTGCCAGGAGTCTATATTGTTTGGATGGATGTGGCTCCCTGCTGGAGCCTTCAGCCTCCTGGGTGCTCTGGAGCTGTCTGTAATACCAGTGGGAGGCATGTGCCCTACAGGATCCTAATTTACACACTGTAAATCCTCTCTGACAGACACCATCCTTTTGTTGCACCAGTGACTAAGGTCATTTAGCTGAATAGAGCTCCAAGGCTACTGGAAGCTTTTCAGCTTGCTAGAAGATTTTTAGGTCTTTTATCCTCCTTGTGTCCTAGCCCAGTCTTACACTCCTTTGTGTGAGTGTCCTGGCTGGGCATGTTGAGCCCATACAGAGAGTATGTGATCCAGAGTGTGTTGTACTTTCCAGAAGCACTTGGCCTACTGTAATTTTTCAGAGCCAAGTCTGTTGCACAGCCCTTGCTCCAGTAGGATCTGAGGATCCTGTGAAAAAATGGAGGGAAGAAGCTGACTCTTGGTACTTAAAGACTTCATGCACTCCCATTCTGGACATTGTCCTTCCCCCAAGCTCCCCAGACCTGGGGAGGGAACAGTGTAATAAGTACCTGTGGTGGCAGCAGACTGCCATCTGGGAACCCTCTTTCTCCAGGGCCTCCTGGTCAGTTGCCCATATCTGCGGCATTGTGTAATGGCAGACGTGGCCAACGGGACAGATGGTGGCTGCTGCCAGCCGGAAAACTCATCTGACCCACACACGGCTCTGCTGGGGCTTGGGAAAAAGCCAGGGGACACTGCACTTCTCCCGACAGGCAGTAAATGGTGGCGGCCTTTACTCAGGATCAACTGATGTCCTCTACGGAGCCCCAAAGGTGTTTTATTAGCTGTCTCTGGAGTAGCTTCCTCTCTGGAATAGTTTCAGACAGGATGCTTTTTCACTTACTAAAGATCTGAGGCTCATGTCCTCCATTGTCAGAAACTGTCCTAGTTCCTTTGAATCCTGGGGAGCTGTAACAGACTATACCAGAAGAGGATGTGCCTCCTTAGTTTCTTATTAATGGTAGGAAGGAGATGGAAATTTCTTGCTAGGATTTGATACTTATTTTTGATTCTTTTGTGTAAAGAGAAGGAAATAATTTGATACAATTTTTTTTTAAGTCTGTAATACCTGAATTACCTCTTTTACCTTCCTTGTTTTTTATAGCTTTGACATAAGATGTATGATGCAATTTGGATTAAAACAGAAATAAGCTTGTTTTGCTCCTACACATTTCTTTAAAAGCCTGAACATTCTGCTTTTGATATTTTCCTACCAGATGATTTCTGAGAGGAATATGGCTGCCTTGTGAAAAGTGTAGCTGCTGTTTTCAAAAGCTTCAGAACTAATCTAATCCATTTTATGTGTCCATATGTGTGTGTGCATGCACTTAGATTTGTATTTGTTTATGAAAAGCTAACTGGAGTGTCAATATACCAGTATATCTGCATTAGTCAATTATTCCCAATTTTTTCCTCTGTCTTGCATTTTGTGCACTATTTTCAGTATCTTTTATTTGAAACTTCTGGAAATCATTACAAACAAGAAGTTTGCTGAGGTTTCTTCCAGTCAGAGCATCGTGAGTATGCGAGGCAATGGCCACAGTTCTTTCCACAGAGATGCATTTACTTAGATTTGTTCATACACCAGGAATACCCCTGGTACTCTTTGTAGTATGTGTCATGCTTTGGATATATCTAATTTCATTTTGAAAAAAAAACAAAACACCAAAACCAAAAAGGCTAAACTGATTCCCCAACTCAAGCAAAGAGTAGCCGATGTGCCTGAGTCCATTACCCCAACTGCCTGAAAAGTGGTCATTTCTGTTGATGACACTCCAAGGCCTCCTGGCAAAGGGGATGCTGTTTCAGCAGCAGATTCTGTTCCCCCCAGCACAAAGGCGAGGAAGCCTGTGTGATGAGGTGCAGCGCAGCTGGAAGTTGGATTCCAGCCTTCTTCAGGCAAGCCACCAGCCATAGGTACGAAATGCATTCGGCTACAGCATGAAGTCTGAAGTGAGATTGTCGCAGTTGCAGTTGCTGAAGTTGCCCATGAGAAAAGCCATAAAGCTTTTCTCCAAAGTCGCAGAAGTGTGGCTGATCCTCTGCCTGAAAATAAGTCAGCATTGCTCATGGTAGAGCACTGCAACGTGCAGACACAACCAGCAAACCTCCACACTTCCCTTGGCATGACTCTCCTGATCTCCCAGGGGACCAAAGGCCTCCAGTCTGCCTGAGAGCGTCTCAAGGTGAAGTTTAGTCCTTGCTGCCAGACTGAAAACTGCCCAGTGAAGTGTGATGGATGGATGACCCCCTGGTGCCAGTGATTGCTATCTTCGGCCCACTGTGAGGTGACCTTCTGGAGGTTTCCACCCACACCCACCGTATCCTGAGGGCTCAGGGAAAGATGGCCTTTTGCTGAAGGTTGTGAGGGCTTCCTCTGGAAAGCAAACAGAAACGTTAGATGAGTTCCCTCCCCAGCTGTCATTGCAAGGATGCTCTCCCTATGGCTACAGCCTTTTCTGATACGGCAGCTTGCTGTGCCAGGGAACAGTGCAACCAAGCTGATGGCAGCAATGGGGCACAGTGAAGATGAAAATATTTGTGGCCGAGGTGGGTTTCATCGTGTTCAAATGGCTTGGAAAATGTGCCATCAGGGAGAAATGACTTCCCATTGCCTGTCCTCACTAGCCCCCCTTTCATTTGATGCACACTTTCACACAACTGCCACACACTTAACCCAAGACCCCAGGTTGCCACTCAGAGTCATCTTCCCCGAGCTGCTCCTGCTGATGTGGGCACAGACCTGCGTGTGCTAATGCAATGCAGAGGAGCCATGAAGCTCTCATCTGTCAGCCCTAGGTACGAATTTAAATTAAACCTCATTTAGCTTGGTACTCCCTTTTGATTTATTGGCAGGCGTTTCTCACTGTTTGAGCCTTGTTAAATTTCTAGCAAACACTTCATTGACCAGCTGTTCCTATTAAGTCAAAAGAGTGCCGCAGAGCAGGTTCATCACCACTTCACTTTTGGCAGCGCTCGTACATTGTCCCCACAGAAGTCTCTCGGCAGGGAATTACACCCATCGCACCACAAGATGCCTGGCTAATGCCAGTGAAGCATTTCAGGTTTTGTGCCTCTGTCCCTCCCAGTTCTCACATTTTGTGTGCTATGAATCAGCAAACCACCTCAAAAGCTTCCTGTCAACTGTTGGAGTAGGATAATTTTGCAATTCACTCTCGTTATTAAATACTGTTTCTTCTTGTTATTAAGTACTGTTTCTTCTTGTTTTTAAATACTGTTTGCTATGAACCAGTCAGTCATTTTCAGGTAGCTGCAAAAGGAACTACTCAGGTCTGCAGTGCAGTTGCATGCATTAGTCATTTAGAAGTCGAACTTTGTTTCTGTACTTAGAGATCTCAGTGAAGAAACTACAAGGTACTAGTGTTTTACATGCAAAAGAGGGTAGCTTTTAGCATCCAAGCACATCTCATACATACCATAAAGGTGCCAGAGCTTTGAATTCTCCTTATTTATCTCAGTAATGCTGTTTTACACTTAGATTGTGTCTCCCTACTGAAGGATACCAGGATAGCTCATAAACAACATGCACACTTTAATAATACATCATGGAAACATAGCATCCTCTGGGGTGGAAAGAAAAACCAAGGAAAACTCAGTGCACAGCGTGTTGGGGGCTTGGAAAGAAACTTGTCTCAAAACAGCAAGAGAAATCACGATGCTTATATAACACTGTCAGAACTGTGCTGTTATGGAAAAAAAACCAAACAAACCAAGCCTGTTTTTTAAAGTTTTCATCAAAAACCAATACATGGTGAACTCTGTGGAATTCAATTTATCGAGCTCTTAGGATCACAAGTTAGGTCAGCCTTGCCAGAAATTGATGCAGTTTCTAAGTAATCCAAACTCAAGGTGTCAGACCACTGTTATATTTCTCTGATCTCTTGCCTTGCTCTATTGTTTATTCATATGACACTCCATAGCTGTGCTCGGGGCAGGAAAGACAGTGCTTCTATCCCTACAAGTAGCAATTTGATCTAAAACTGAGAAGACTTGGGAACCTGAGGACCTTCCTTCATACTCCAGGTGTGGAGTAAGCAACTAAATCTACAGGTTTGTTTAGAAGTCTCTGTGGTATTGGTGTTAGGAAGGGTCTGTGCTCTTCCCTTCCTGCTGAATTGAGTGTGTGATGCAGGTAACAGTCCACTGTTGACTCTGGGCCAGGGCTTATGGGAAGCCAAGAGAATGACTGCCATTCAGTGCTGAGAACAATAGAAAAAGGGACAATGTTCCTGACTCACACTTGGAAAGGGTCCTTCCACCAAAGGAGGCGAGACTGTTCTACTCCTCGTTCAGCAAACTCCTCTTAGCAAATTGTTTTGAGTGAGCTGTTGAAACATTTTGTTGAGCCCACATTAAAACCAGGGCTTTTCCTAGAATATACTTCCTGCTGTTACAAATGCTGGATGCCCTGAGAGAGTAGTTGGGAGCAATTTGTCTTTCTTTTTACCTGTTGGTTGTAAAATGATCCAGAATGGATTTTTGCAACTCTGTCACAGGAATCTGCATGCAAACATTAAAATGGCAGAGACTAATACATTATTTAAAATTTAGACTCAAAATACTTGAGAACACAAAAGAAAACCCTATGTGCTGTAAAGAAGACATCATCCAGCTCTGCCCTGTCAGCCATAGTTAGAGTTTGCTAACTCTGATTAAACTCCTTGCAGATCTGGACTTGTCATCCTCCTTTTAATTCTAGGCAAGCAGTAAATTGGCTTCAAAATGTAGAAGCTGTCCTTATGTGTATGCACGCTTGCTTCTGCCTTAAACTTTCAAGCGTCTGAAGGCATCAATTAGATTAGTTATTGTGTTAATAAGTGGATTTTAGAAATGCAGCATGTTCGCAGCTCTCACTTGGACAAAAATCCAAGTGATTAGAGCCTTCTGTCTAGATATATCAGGGAACTGACCTCCACCCCTGAAAGCATTTTATCTGCCACACAGAGAGGGGGGAATCTTAGTGCTCCTAGTAGTAAGTGAAATTGAAAGGTACTTGAGAGATTAGAGATGGCTCTGTCTGATACTGAATCCCCATGCCTGATGAAGAAAGGTGAGGCTGTTTATTGAAGAAGACACATTTTTCTGGGGAGCTAAAAAGAAAAAAGAAACAGACTTTCTGGATCCTTCTCAACATAGTAGAGAATACTTGTCCCTGTTACTGAACACCCCCAGCCCAGGTTATGGGCAAGGCTGTTCATGCACAGTGTGGAACCAGAGAGGACTGTCTGTCAGTCATGTGTGAGGAGTGGGGCCTCTTTGTGATGGTAAGGGAAGCTCTAGTTAAAAAAAATTAGCCATGAAACTGAAGAAATGGTGATTTCCCTGCTTTGGTGTGGAATCAGCCCCTCTTTGCATCCTGTTAAATCTCTGCCAGAGATGACTCATCCCTAAGGTTCATAAAAATACTTCTAAAGAGCTGAAGGGCTTTTTTTCTTTTCTTTTTTTTGTTTTTTTTTTTTTTCTTGTTTACTTTTGAAGTGGGCTCATAGCACAGAATCCATATTTTAAAAATTATTCCCTAAGAATATTCCAGAATCCTGCTCTTTAATTCCATCATACTTTTAGCATAAACATAAGAATGCCTGTGGCACAAGGGACACCATGACAGGAATGTGAGTAAGGGATGCACTTGTAAAACCTGAAATCATGTTTAATATTTTTGGAAGAGGGACAAGAACGTTATTGTCTGCTGTAATAACTTGGTAGACATAGGCTTATCTAGGTTGCTTGCTTATTGCCAAAGAAAGATCTGAGAGAAAGGGTTGAAGGCTGTTCAGTTAACCCCTGTCCCCTGTGCACAGGACAGCTTCCTTTGGAATATGGGGTGTTATTAGAGGGACTGCCTCCTGGCTGCAGGCCAGCATGGTGAGCACTCCCCAGGTACACTGGGATAGCCTGTCAGTGCTGCAAAGTGTTGTGTGTTGCGTGTTCACCGGGGAGTGGCAAGATTTGCTACCCAAGCATTTTCTGTGTTGCATTTTCCCTCAGGACTATGGCACGGGAGCTGATTGGGAGTTTTGTGTGCAGGATGAGTCACAGCAGACTCAACCTGCTGCAGATGGGGATACTTAAAAAGCCCCAGACCTTAAGAGGACAGCACAGGTGATGACCTTCACAGTTTTCTTCCCTGTGAAAGCGAACAGCATCCGGTCAAGTGGCATCTTAAGAATGAGTAATCTCTGTACTGAGCAGCATCATTATTTTGGGAATTAACCAACGGAGCACATGGCTGTGTATTTTAAAGGGCATAACAGTAAAATCTGCACCAAAGAGTTTCTAATACATCATCATAACCAAACTGCACAGAGTTTGGCAGAGGTCAGGCAAACTGTGAAGTTTCTGTTTGCAAATGCCTCATTGATGTTATTCTGGTGCTGTTGCCATTATCTCTTGCACACTCTCTCTCCTTTCCTGCCACACATTTAGAAATTAAATAAGCTCATCAGACACATGTTCCAATTTGGGAGAGCAGAGATGAGTACAAGAGTGTGAATGAATATGAATTGTCCATTTTTGGCATTACCCAAGCTTTGGAGCTGATTTGTATGACTCAGAAATAAATACTGTGCTAAAAGGGCTCCCATAAAAATACGGACACTGAAAATAATGGGGAAAGAGGAAACATTCCTCTCAGGAAATGGCTGTTCCCTGAGACATGTGGCAAGTTTTCATGTGGGCCTGGTTTGCATGGCATCTCTTTGGCTTTGCTGACAGCTCTCTGCCCAGGGAGCCATGCCACTACTTCACATTGAAGAATGTCTTCAGAATGCAACAAAAACTAGACTAGTCTTTGACGGGGAAAAAAGATGACAGAGAGTCTATACAATTCTCAGCAACTGAAAATAAGTAATAAAATAAACACACAAGGCTTTAATTTTATTTCTGCTTTGTTTAGATTTGTTTTTCTTAGCACTTTCCCCATTTCACACTTTCATTCTTAAATAAGAAAGTGGCTTTGAATACTGTATTTTCACACTTGGTGATGAAAATTATTAGTCTAACTGACATTATACATAAGCTGGGAATGGCCATAAAGCTGAAGTGGCTTGGAGTGGCCCTAATATTTAAGTTTTTACCTGTGTATGCTTTTTAGGAATAATTTTAAAAGGAACCACTTCTCCTACCACATAGGCCATAAGCTTGCCACATTATTATCAAACCACGGAAAATCATCCATGCACCAGGGCTGGTGTAAGATGGGCACCCAGAAAGTTGTCAGTTGTGCTGGCTTCTCATTCCAAACACATAAGAGAAAGGGGAATAAGGGGAATTTTTTTCACTACAGGATTTTGGTGTCCTGTGATTCTTGGTAGGAGGGATGTTAACATAGTGCAGAAGCCCATGGACATATCTTTGGCCCTGTAGATCCCAGATCCTCACCACCTCCCCCAAAATCTAGGCAGCTGCGGAGATCAGTGTGTTTTTTGCTACGTCTTGGAGCTCACTGAAGGATGAGTCTGACTGTGAACTTGCCATGCCAAAGCCCTGGGTGGGTAGGTAGAGAACCACTGATGCTCAGTACAGGTGGGCTCCTGTGAGCAAGAGATGCTTGGTCCCAGAAAGCATGCTTGCTCTCCAAAGACCACCAGCAGGGAGGAAGGGAAGGACCTGTCCTCAGGACCTAGGCTGTCAAAAATGCATTTTCAGGACCTGGGTGCTAAGCTACTGCTTGACCTTAAGTGGACTCAACCAGAGTCTTGTGAGGGTTTAGAGAGCCCTTGCTCCACAGAGAAAAATACTCCCTGCAATTTCCCGTTGGAACACTGTGGCCAACGACTGAGTCAAAGACAGGGAGTGAGTTTTCTGTAGCAAACAGCAGGGTTTTGGTGTACTTCCTACAAGCCTGTGGTCCCTTTAAACCCAAGCTTTATTTAGGAAGGAATTTATCTTTTGCACAGGGGTATCTATAGTGGCTTGGAGGCAGGCTTTCTAGATCTGCAGAAATCTGTGGGCATGGGATAAAACATCAAAACATCCCGCTCCTCCTGAAGGGAAAGTAGCTCGTGTTTGAGAGAAGACCCACTGCCAGACTGTGTCGCGGCAGACGCCTAATGAGCATTTCTCAGACTGTGATGTGGCTGGGGCAGGGGGTGTGGGGATGCTCCACCACACCCTGCTGTGACACTGACGTGGCACATCCTGACATTGCCAGCCCTGCCCACCCCTGGGGCTCCCCCCACCACCCCAGGTCTAGGACCCCATGTGACACCCGAGGGCCGTCAGCCCCTGCCCCATCACCACTGCAGTGGGGCTCATCCCCGGCTCCCCACAGCCCTGTCTGCCCTGCCATGGGCCCCCCAGCCACGTCCCAGCCTGTGAGAACAGGCTCCTGGTAAACAGTAAATGCATGGCAAGTGATATCCCAGGCACAGGGTTCCCCAGCTACTTTCCATGCACACAGTTCTCCCAGTGTGGTGAAGTCTCCCAAGCCAGGGAAGAAAGACCTGGTTAGGTCACAGGGGGGACACTATCATCTCTTAAACTTTCAGCAGCACACATTTCTCTTAGAGCTGGTTGCTAATTTGAGGCAAGTTGTTAATGAGATGCAGGCATATAACCTCATCCTACTATATTTTACCATCCTGGTCCCTTGAATTAGGTGTGGCGTTTGCTTCCAGCACCCTTGAAGGCTGTACACTGGGAGTCTGGGGTTTAAGCATCCTGGGGTTGAACTAACAAGGCAGCAGCATTGCTACCTCTGTTCCATCTGGAGTTGTATGATACCAAATCACCTTTATCTTCCCCCTATAGATTCAGACACTGGAAAGAAGGGGGTGTAAAGACTGTCATTCCTTGTCACTGTGGCTACAGAAAACCTTGGATGTGAGACTGTGAGTACATGTAGCTTCAAAAATCAGGAACCAAAACAAACAAAACCCTGTGACATTTATTAATAAATTTCAGTGAAATCTCCCTGGTTTCAAGCCCAGTTACACAATTTCTCCAGGGGGAAGCAGGAGGAAAGTAGATTTATGACTGCTGAATGTTTGAGCCTGTCAGAATTGTACAAAAAAATAGATGGCTAGAAATAAATTTGAGTGTGAATAAGCTGTTTCCTCCACAGGTCTGGTTTACATTGGCAGGGTGCGCATAACGGTTGACTGGAGAAAAAAAAAAAGTGACAGACAGGATGGTTTCTTACAAGCTCCTCAGGGAATTTAAACAGGAGCTCTGTTCTTCTTCCCTTTAACTCACACTCTGGTCACTGGCAAAATAATTTAGACTCAAGCTCCAGGTTTAGGGGAATTACTGGTAGAAGGGGAAGGGTTAATTTGCTTACTTGGGGTGTTTTTCTGTTTGTTTTGTTTTACTTTTTTAAGCTCTGATGTGAATTATCCGTTTTGGCAAGTGAATGAGAACAGTTGCATGTACTTGGTATTTTCTGTCACATACACTATTATTAGTAAGAAACACATTTCCTTTTGGGGCGCTAAGGACAAAAATAAGGCTGTTCACATTACCACCCCCTTTATTAACTCTGCTAGAGTAATTGTGCTGGCATTTAAGAGAACTGGCAAATGCATTTGTTCAGCAGCAAATGTGATGCATTCAACGTTCTTTTCACATGAAGAAGAAAATGGGCTTTTAAGCACAGGGAATACAATAGCCAAGTTTTAGTAATGATTTCTAATATTTTAAAGAGAGAAGAGGGGAAATAGATCCCATTTACTTGTTCAGTGTGAATGAAGGGGAATAGCACTATTGTCCAAAATCTCCTTCAGAGCTTTCAGTGGTGCTTGGTGCACATTTTCTCTCCACGTGTAGACAGATATTCCTTCAGTGACAAATCATTTGGCTACAGCTTGGATTTTGCATGCAATACAAATGGTTTGTGTCATTATCTAAGGGCAAAGACAGGACGTGTCTCAGTAGCATGAAGTTTGTCCACTTGTAGGGCAGGATACCTTTTCTAAGAATGAGCAGTATCACAATGCCCAGATGCTGTTGGGCTGTCTTCTTTCGTTAGCAGTGCTATTGTCAGTCATAACAACATGGTGGCTCACCTTGCTGAGCTCCCAAGCATTTCAGATCATGGTGGACTGAAATTTGCTTCTTTTCAAGCTGCTGTACGTACCGGTATTGACTTTAAATCTGGCCCAAGTTAGGTTGGTTTGAAACTGTTGCGGTGTTTTCCCACTGTAGTTCACATCCTTTTCCACTGATACTGATTAAACAGAATTCTTTGACTCTACAGAAAAGACTTTTTGTGCTCACTTCTTGTCACTTGTCTGCATGACTCCATTTGTTGTGAAGAAGGTTGGTGGTTTTAAATCCGAGTAGGGCCTTAGTGTCACCTCTTAACATTGAGAGGAATGAAAGGCAGTGGTGGAAAGTGCTGTGGTAACTGATGTACAAGACACTTGTTTCCTTTTTTATTTTTTTTAATTAAAAACAAAATTCTCGCGCAGTTGGTAGTGATAGAAAGCAACAAACCTCTTTATGGCTGACAGGGACAAAAAGTCATACAGATAAAGCAAACAGATAAAGAAGTTTACACTTAGCTATGAGGTATTTTTCCTGTGTCTGTTTCAAGGACTTTGGTCTTCATCTGTCAGATTTTATATATATGCTAAATAGAATTTAACAAGTGTCATTTAAAATAGGGTAAACTTTTGGAAGGGGAATATTTATAGAAGTAGCTATTTAGTTTGTTAGTAATTTTCAGTATTCATTTTTCTATTGCTGAATATACAGAAAAGGATTATTCACCCACATTACCCAGCTGCTTCTGTTTGATAACACAATAAAGATTGTGAGGTAAGTGTCTTTCCATGGAAATGACTGTGATGTCATTATTCATGACTATGAAGAAGTGAGGAGGAGTTGTTTTTGAGACAGAAAATACCAAAATAAAAATTACTTGCATTATAGGGTAAGTAGTAGATTAAAATGCAATCCAATTAGGGAGTATTGCAAGAAATTTCATTATCTGTGGCACACTTGAAAAACAATGCCTGGTACTGGAGTTCACTAAAAACACAGTACATCTTATTAGAAGAAGCTGTGGTACTTTTCCAACTATACTTTTCCTATAGATGAGACTTGGTGACACCAGAGGTTTACAGGATAAGGTTCCATATTATAGTGCTTAGTAAAGAATATGCTGGGAGGAGCTGGGATTTTTTCACTTAGCCAGCTGGTAGTTGCCAGCTGAACGGGATATGCAATTGCATTTGGAAGTTTGCTGAACTCTTCAGCAGCTGGGACTTGTGGAATTGTAAACCTGACACATAGTTGCATAAGATTTTTCTGGTGCTGCAACTCCCTGGAACAGCAATGAAACCACGCAAAGGGATATTCAGAAATGTAGGTTATAAGTCAGATATAAAACGATTATCACTAGATGCCTCAGTGTGTGTTTTGTGTAGAAGTCCTGTTACATTAATTAAGCTATGAAACCCAAAATGTTTTTAGTATTTCTCTTCAGAAGTCTGTAGAGATAATGTACCACTTCTCTATCTCAGTAAAGGGGAAAGTCTCTTGAGCTGGACATGAGCATCACACAGCTGGCTTTGAACTCTGTGCTGGATGGTTGGCAAACCTGCTTCTCATTCATTTGCAGCTGAAGACTGGGACTTTTCACTGCTCTGTGACAATGTGCATCAGGTCAGCCTCCTTGGTCATTCATTGATCATACTCAGCTGGCACTTGGGATCCAGACCTGGGCTGCTCCAAGACCTTGCTGGTGGGGAGGTCAACAGTTAGCAGAGCAACCTGTTCAGAGGCACACTTCCAGGGCACAGCCTTCACCGTATGACCTAGGTACCTGCTGCCTTTTTCAAAACCCAACATTTTGATGTTTTGAGCAGGGGAAAAGCTGATGCTTGAAAGCCTGATTCTTACTTTGGAAATCTGCTGTAAGCTCCAAATCTTCTTTATTCTCCCCAGCCTGATAATATTACACCAGTCCTGTTTCTGCAGGTGACAGAGTATGCAGCGCTCTGAAACATGTATGTACAACTAACTGGTAATGAGCTAAATGACTTCTCTGCTGACAGTAACATTTGGTTGAGCAGCACATCAACTGCTGTACAAGAGAATGTCACTTCATACTAAGGGAAATAGACTGGGGAAAATCCATTTGGAGTTTATGTCTGGAGCATCCACAGATTTCTGCTCAGGTTTTCCATTTCATAACCTCTTGTAGTTAGGCTGAAAATGTGACCAAAGCTGGGGCCAATGGACAGACACATAGATATTCTATCCTTTGGATCAAAGAGTACGGACAGGGGAAAAAATTACCAGGAAACCTTAACAGCAAAATTCAAATGCAGGAAGACAGGCAGCATCTTTGAAATGGCACAGACAACAGATCCACAGGGACTGAGGATCTTCTCCAGGAAGATCTCCATTAATGTAGTCTCCTCCAGTGCTGCGTATCAGCCAACTTGCTCCACCAGAGAGCTGACTTCCATTATACTAACATAATTGTGAATGCTGAGAGGATGTTGATACCAGAAAAGTGTGTCTGGAGGTGGCAGCATACATTCAGTCTGACCAGGAAATGATCACGAAAGGCAAGAAGAAATAATAGCTTAGAGGGAGTCTGCCAAGAGCCAGATGGAACTGGCTCTGATGTGTTTCAGACTCTCAGGCTAACCCCATACTGACCAGCTAGAGCTTGAGATGCCAGAGGGAGCCTGCCTCTGGGAAACTCATTGGCTCTGAGCACTGGCTAGACAGCACACAACACCATAAGATGCATAAGGTCTGAACTTCTGGAATTACAAGACAGAGAGAAGCTGCCAGTGCTGAGTTTTCCAGGAAAATAGTAGATAACTGAGGAAAGTACAAAGTCAGCTTTGGGTCATCTCTTCAGAGGAAAAAGAAGAGAGTGGGCAGCTTTAGTTTTGTCAGAAAGTGATCTTGAAGATGTTTTTAATCATTTTCTGTCCATTCAGACAGAGATAGTTATCCACGAGACTGTTACAGATATTTGAAAAGTGTTGCACTATCTTTGAAATGAGCAGTATGTTTTTAAACTGATAGTGTAAAGAGAAGGTGAAGGTCTAACACAGTTTGTGATTGATCTAAGGTTTCTGAGTCAATCTTGCCATTTCAGAGCTAGTAAAACAGCAGGCTGTGATGTATAACAAAAAGACTCCCCCCAAACCCTTAAACTTCCTAGACAGTGATAGCGGGAAACAAAGAAGTACTACTATAAAGATAATTAACCCTAGAGAATAAAACAAAAATCTTTTGCACAAAGGGCAGCTGCTTAGCTCATATTGTAGTTTAGGGCAAATGTTAATACTCCCATAATGTTGACATGCAGATAATTTGAAATATCTTAGCAGAAAAGAAAAAAACAAGACACAGACACTGTAAAAACAGATCATGGAGCTGTCTGAAGTAAGAAAAAGCACAAAGCATGGTAATAGCCAGTGACTGAAAAGAAATATCCAGGAGTTAAACTGATTTTCAGATCTTGTCAGAACATGCAGGCAACAACAGACATGACAGCAGAAAGAGCATTTTGATGCCTTCAGTGGGATTCCTTTTTGCTCCACCATTTCCTTTTTTCTTCCCATATGTGAAGGAGGAGAAGTTTCTGGTGAACCTGTTTTCTTTTGCCCTGGTGCCAGAAGGAAACCCTAGCATCCTTCATGGTGAAATACAACAGGATGGAGATATGTACGTTGCTAGAGGGACTGAGTGACATTTCTTGCCCTGATTGCATACCTCTTAAGTCTCAATGGCCATAGGATTTGCCCGGGTTGATGCTGCTCTGCAGTCATGCCAGACATTGTTCTGAATGTGACGGTGGTTGTCCAGCACTGTCACTGCCCAATGATAAACGTAAATGATGTCAACAGAGAATGGTGTTAGGTCCCATTTGCTCAGAGGTGTTCTTGAAAGTATTGGAGGAGGTGCTGACTGGGTTGGCCTGAAACCAAGGGCTGTACCAGGGATGTCCTAGTCAGCCTGCTGGGAACAAGGACACAGGCTGCCAGAGGTAGTGTCACTAGCACAGAGAGGAATTTTCAAAAGCACTGCCAGGAAAAGGATGAATTTTATTCCCACTGAGGGTCTATTTGAGGTGAGTATAAGAGTAAGTATGATAATAGTTGAGTGCTGAGTGCCTTTCATGGGACAGAATTACTGGAGTAGCTGTAGATCAAAACTAGTGAGAAGAGTTTGAGGACATTTTCCAAGACATTAAGAGGCATTTATCCAACTACTCATATTAGATAAAATGGTGAGAATCCCCTGGATGGATTTTCATTCCAGCCAAAGTTAGCTTCACCTTTAGATAAATAAAGGGAAGCAGAAGGAAAGTGCATGGATCTAGGAATCACTGACAGGGTAAGAACAGGAGAAATAAGCCTTGTGGAAGGAAACAAAACAAAACAAAAACCCCAAAAGAACACCCAACTAATCAAGGAAACTTCTCACAGCAATATCGAGAGCTGCTGAGCTATACCAGTGTTACCAACCTTCAGAAACAAAGAAGGGTGATCAGGTTCATAGGAACTGTTGACCGAAGAGGGACATTTACCTCAGATACTCTACCTGCAACTACCTGTGAGTGCATGAAGTTCCTATTTTCTCCAGCCCAGTGGTTTAGTGGGAATGAAGTAATTTGCTGACTGAAGAGTACTGGAGAACAGGACTGTTAAAATCAGAGTTTATAGTCTGTGAATGTATGATTAACATGCAAAACCAAATATGGTTTATAGCTCTCATCCAAGACCGTTTTGGGCAGGTGACATCCACACCAAGGACCAGAACTAGAATGCTAGTTGCTGTGTTCTTGTGTACATATTTCACTGTTGTCAGAAAGAAATTAAACAGAAACTACTCAGGACATTTGTATTTCTCCCCTTCTGGGTTGGTACCTCAGCAACTAGGCTAACCAAAGCATCTCCTGCCTGCCCTTCTTTCTCACTCAGCTGTGGCTGTTCCTGGCTGTGAAATGCCTCAGTGCCACAAGTAGGTGTGGGGAGCTTTCCTGCTCAGGGTGTGCGACAGCTTGGTGGTGGGACTCCTATCTAAGGATGCTAAAGAGAGGGGTTTTGTAATCCTCAAGTCCTAGAGCACCTCTCCAGCCCAACAATCAGTACCAGTTCTCAAGGGAAGCCTAAGGTCAGAGGAACCTGCCAGTTCTAGGAGAACAGTTAGTTTGGGCACCTAAATTAAGGGGAACTGGAAATTATTAGCAGTCTGAACACAGGTTCTGTGAAAGAAGACACGAACCCTGTAATCTCTGTAGCGTTACTGGTGGCCAAGGGAAGAGTGTGGAAAGTGAAGTATGGGAATTCTCATGGGCAGTGGGGTTGAAATCATTATTTGTTTCTGGGATTTACTGGATTACCTGGAAAAGAAACAATTTCTAGTACAAGGCAGGAATGGAGCTGAAACTGTTTAGAAAATGAACAGAACTCTGTTTGTTGCTGTTCTGTCTAAGAGAAGTCTGTTGTTTAAGGACAGTTATTGTAAACATATAACAGAGAAAATGGTATTTGGAAAGCAGTTGTGTGCTCAAAATATCATTGCTTAAAAATGTAGTCACATCATATACAGCCGTGTTTTGTATCATTTGAAAGGGGCATTAAGTTAGATTATGAAGTCCTTTGATTACTCTTAGGAATGTTCTATTTCCACCTATAATTAAGCCCCAAATATATTTTAAGAATATGCTCTTATGCATTTGGGCCAAGGTCTTAAATGCAAGACAGATTTGGAATAGCATGCATGACTTCCTAGGACCCTTAGGAGACTGTAACAATTATGACGTGAGATGTGCCCATACTGAGGGACTTCGGGCTTTTTAGTCTTATCCATGTTTGTTGTAACATTTTGACATGCTTGAGTCCAAGAATGCAACAGGAAAGTGGGACATGAAATGAACCTCATCCAGCATCTTTATCAATGCAGTACATTTCTCCTAGCAGGCCAGAGTGTGCCTAATCAGAAAATGAAAAGCCAAGAGACTCACCAAGAGACTACAAATCCATTAATTTGGTATCACTTGTGGGAAAACGTTGGAAGCAATTGCAGGATTTGTTAAGCAAAAGACTTGGCGAAGTCAATTGATTAGGGAGGTTTCAGAGAAAGCTGTTCTTGCTGAGCTGCCAATGTAGAAGGGGTTATTATGTCCAGAAATCATAAAGTGTCTTGTTGGCACCATGTGAAATAGAATGGGTGCTGCCATGTAAGAAAAGTTGAAGAACTAAATGAAGTTTTCTTTTTTTTAGGAGACTGCATGTATTTGATATTTCACCCGGAATTGAGTCAGTCATCTCCTTTCTCTACATTAAATCTCCACAGTGCCCAGTGCATATAAGGGGCTGACAAATGCAACCATCGTAATAAATGCTCATTAAAAATGTTAGAGTAAAGCATCTCTGTCAAGACCAAAACTTTTACAAAGATGAAACTGTTTCTAAATAGGAGAGAGGCTCAGTCAGCAAGCACATAACTCAGTGTTTATCCATTATTTTTGTTTCTGATCCCCTGCAACAGCTGAAAACTCAAAGCCAGGAGAGAGCCTATGCAGCCTTCCAAATTAAAAGCTATCCTCAAACACTCTAGGATTTCAGAAGGAATGATGATGCATCTCTGAATAAGGTGGAATTGTGTCCAAGCCTGTTAAAAATCAAATGGGGAGAAGGTATTACAGCTAGAGTTTCCATACAGTCAGCAATCAGAAGAAAAATCTGTTATAGATGGCCTCTATTCCACAGATAATGAGGTCAAGAGACCCAGGTTAAGTGTCTGGAGAGAAAGAGGTGCTCCACAACATCTTCCCAGCTTAGGAGCTTTTTCCCAGCTGTGTGGAGGCACAGGGACTAACTAAAGCCTAACTGCAGTGCTCTGCGAGGCTCTCAGGCAGTCAGGGAAAGCAAGCTTATGTGATAAGAATGAGACACACAGTGTGGTGCTTCTCAATGCTTTTGTCCAGTGTGTGCTATATCTGGGCTCAAGCTCACACAGAGCTGTGCTTCAGTGATCTTTCCCCATGTGAAGGAAGCAGATATGAGCCCCACGGGGTGGGGTCAGGTAATGGTTGGCAGCCTTGCAAAATGCTGCCCAGGGATAAATATCCAGGCCCATCAATGCCCAGAGCTTGAGCCAGCAGCCATGTGCATCACTACGAATGAGACTGCTGGCCCAGTGGTTCAGAGGCAAAAGGAGCTCTGTCCAGGGGACCCACAGGAGAGCACAGAGCCGTGGCCATGTCCCCTTGCGTGCCAGGGAGGCAGTCATCGTGCAATGTCGAGGCAAGCACACTGGAGCCCAGAGCACTGCACAGCGCTCCTGAAGGACTGCCCAGCTGCCTGGCTGAGCACATGGGGCAGAGGAGCAGAGGAGCAGCTCATGGGATATCAGTGCTCTCCAGTGAAGCGTGGGGCAGCAGCCACAGAACAGCAGGAGCAGCCACTTAGAAAAGCTGTTGCAAGAAAACTAGACATGCTGGGCTTTTGTTGTCTACAGAGTACTGGCCAAGACCCAAAGACATGAAGGGACAGTGTCAGCTCTAAGTTGCCATGCTGCTGGTTGTAAAAAAGCATTCAGGAAAGCTAACTGTCCTTTTCTGTTGTATGATTCTCCTCCCATTCCAAATGGAAGGGGAAATGAAGATTTACTTTTTTTTAATGCTGTTTCAAGAAGTGCCTACATAAAAAGATGGGTTCCAAGGGAAAAAAACAAAAGGTTTCTGACATGCTTGTTCTTCGTAATAAGAATATGAAAGTAGTTATATGTAGCTGGTTACTTCTTCAGGATTCCTTGTGTTTTGCTTTGTACAAACAGAACAAGAGGGGCAATGACTGCACTGCTGAAGAAACAAGTTTTGCATCTCCCTATGGCAGAGAAGAAAGAATCCGAACTAAGTTTGTGCTCCCTTTGATGAAAAATGACAACATACCTAATATTATGCTCTGTGGGTCCTGTGGGTTTGACAAGGCATGGTCCAGTATTCCAAAAACTCTTAAAATAAGACAAATAATTAGCATCCTTGCTCAGGGGCACTTACGAAACCCTCACATATATCTCAGTGCGAATAAAACTTCAACATTTCAATTCACATTAAAGTGGCACAACTACAGATGCTGTTGATGGACCTCTGGCAAGCTGTAAGGACTGGCAATGCTACATGTGGGAGTTGAAAGAGAGGACGTGCCTTCATGCTGACAGTGGTCTATCTAGTGTATGAGGGGCACATGAAATTCCCTGGTGGCTTCTAGCTGTCAGCATGGATGCAGGTAGGGGAACAGTGCATGCAATCTCAAGCAATGTAGTCTGTGCAAAAATTCTGATTGTTTGTCCCTCCTTGGCCCACCTAAAAGGGAGGATTGATGAAGACTCACAACCTGGATAAATGTCTCTGGGGCCACCTCTCCATGTCCCTGAGGAGTGTGTCCTGCCCTTTTCCCCTCACAGGCATGGTTATTTATCTTACTGCCAGGTTAATGAGCTGGATCAGCTCACCAAGGGCAGACTGAGAGCAAGAGCTGTTTTGAAGGAAGCAGCCAAACACACATCCAAATGCCAGCATGGAAGGGAGAAGGAGTGGAGTAGGGAGAAACACTGCCCTTTTAGCCATGGCAGTGAGCAAGTAGAGTCAGCTAGACTTTGTTAGACCTCACTGAAAGCAGTGAGTAACCAGTTCTGGGGCTGCCCCAGATAGGGCTGGGGGACTCCCACCTTCTCCTGCTTTTCTTGTTGAAAGTAGCTGCCTTCCCTGGAGGATATTCTGCTGTGTGCCAGGCCAGGTTGTCAGAGAAACAAACCCTGAAACCCCATGTCCCTGGAAGCTAAAGTGGTTGTCCATGTATCTACAGGCATAGAATGACTCATGCCCACCTTGACCAAATACACTCAAAATGTTTTCTGAGCATTGGCATCTGTCCTTGAGTGCTACTTACTTCTCTGAGGAAACCACTTTGATTTTCTCAATAAAGAGAAGCATCATGACATTCTAATTTCTGCTAACAGAGGTTTTGCATGTGCTAAAAAAAGGCATAGCCATCATGGCTTTCTTACAGGGTTGGGAGGAGTGTTTGGCAGGAATAAAATCTCAGCAAAAAGTCTTTTGGAAACAACCCCTCCTCTCTGTGCTGCTGACGGTCTTGGCACTGTCCAGATCACGACTCTTGGCTGTATCCCAAGTTTCTCCTGGATGTACTTATTGAATCTCCTCATCTTATTTTCCCCAGTGTGTTTGGAAGACAAAGCCACATAATGGGGTTTAGTGAAGGAGTTTAATTTTCCACCCTGAGTTCTAGTTGTCAGGGGAAGAAATAAAAATCCCCACCCTCTAATTAAGATTAGTTGCTGCCTTTCAGTTTTGATGACCTAGCCTAGATGCCACATTTTCTAGAGCTCAGTCGTTGGCTGTAATCAGTTCTGGCCAGGCCTCTCGGCAAATACATCAGTGCAGTGCTTCTTTTGAAGATTTTTTTTCTTTTTGCTGTTTGTCAGGAGTTGTGTACATGCTACCAAGCCTTCTGTTGGCTGAGTGGTGCACATGTTTAGTATTAAATATGTTTATATGATTATAGTAAGTTTCCTTAAAATCAAAGGTGTAATAAGATTGGTAAATATTAAGGTGAAGTATCTGGTCTCAGTTGTAAGAAGAAGATATTCCCTGGGAACCTGTAAGAGTCTGGTGTGCTCAATAAAGCACCTTCAAAGTAGGTAAATGAAAATGGTATCTGTATCTTGGACAAGAGAATCTATTTTGAGACAGGATGATGTTACATTCTTCTCTGCATGTCAATGCTGCATGGTTCCTGAAGAGAAATTCATCAATCTATGGTGACAATTATATGGGAAATCTCACTGGACGCAGATTTTAGGAAAACTGTGTATGGATTAGTGATTTGAGATGAGCAAAGCATAGGGGAAGCGGATCACGGAAGAGTGTGAATTATTTAAGTATCAGTTAACAGGATCACAGAGAGCAAGTCCAGGATGAAATTGCTCTTTGCAAAGGTTACCTGAATACATCCCACCAGCACATGTTTAACACTGGGCGAGGGAAAGCTGTGAATGAAAATCTTGCTATGCAGCTGGCTCAACACAGATCCTTTGTGGAGAAGACAACCATATAGTCAAGCAATGTTGCTAGATAAAAACGTGTCAAAGCCCATTGAATTTTCACCTTCATAAAACCATTATTTCCAGATGTTCCTGTCTAAAAAATTAAATAAAAATCAGCAAATTCCAGATCCATGTAATCTATTCTTAAAATGTAATGGAACCTCATCAGTAATGTCTGGTAATTTGCTATCAGCTTGTTCAAGGACAGGCAAATGACTTAATTACACATAACAGTTATTCTGTAAAGACTTAGGAAAACAGATAAACGTAACTAATCCCTCTTTATTTATTCCCTGCAAACAAAAGCCTAAGGGTTTCCGGAGGGGGGGTTGGGGGTGGGGAGGAAGAAAAAAAGCTGCCCAATTAACATAACTAGAGATGAATGTCATTCAAATATTCACCACAGCCCACAGACATCCTGGGTATTCTGATGATGCAGTGAAGTCACCAAGACTGCAGCCTTTCTGGGGCCGGTCCCCCCGCCTGCCCGTGTACCGCGGCGCTGCTGCCGCTGGGTGGCATCTCCGGCGGGGCGGCGGCCCCGGCGCTGCAGCTCCCAGAGGGGCGGGCGGCCGGAGCATCCCTGGGGGCAGCACCTCCCTCCCACCTTTGCGCGCGTGGGGATGTCATTTCTTTTGTACCACAGTCATATTAATGGGAATTTAGAAGCAATGAATCAAATGAGAACTCTGCCTACCTGATGCTCTAACACGTAAAGGATACAAGGAAGGCCTCCGGTGCCCTCCCATTGCTCCTCCTCTCCTCTGCTGGCTGAGTGGATGGATGGATGGATGGATGGATGGATGGATGGATGGATGGATGGATGGATGGATGGATGGATGGATGGATGGATGGATGGAGGGAAGGAGGGAAGGAGGGAGGAAGGGAGGGAGGGAGGAAGGGAGGAAGGGAGGAAGGGAGGAAGGGAGGGAGTCAACCAGCTGCCATAGCTCCATCCAGCTTTAGGTGTTCCTGCTGCAACTGTTTCCAGTGAGAGGACATATGTGTATTGAGGTAACCTTGAAAATGGTCTTGGAGTTCCCTATCCACAATAGACACGTGCTGAACAGTCTCTGCTTCCTAACTCCATTGCCACAGCTGCTCTGCTTTACTTGAGAATAAAATATGATTGCAATCAGGAGAGAGAAAACTTCCAATGACTTGGCAGTTTTCTTCCTTGGGTAAGAAGCCTCCAGGTAAAGTCCTTTCTTTTAAAGAAAGCGATCACAAGAGCAGTTTGTGAGAGATGGAGTCTGTGCTCTGCACATCAAAACAAAAGGAGCTTTCACTGATCTGCTACCTGATCAGCATTAAAAGACCATGCCACTATAACACAACACAAAGTTACCTGCACTGTATCCTGAAGCTTTCTCTGATCTGCATTTGAATCTTGGCCACCTCACCTTTCCCCTGGGGGAGAACTTGTGATTCCTGAAGTTACAACAGGTGACCCACGATTCACATCATGCTTTCGTCATGGCAGAATGTTTTAGGAGCAGCAGGTGGTGATCTCTGATGCTATTTACTATCTAAGTGCTGAAAGGATCTTCAGGTTGAAGGGAAGCTTGTGGAATGCCAAAGAAAGCCTTCTCTGTGCAGTGAGCGAGGAAAGACTTCCAGCTTTCAGTCCTCATCTTGATGATAAACACAGGTAGCTCCTTCTTGAAGGACACACTCTTAAGTTCCCTTTAAAGACTACAGAAGCCAAAAAAGACACAGAGTAATTAGTGTTCTGGGCATTAAATGTTAGAAAATCATTAAGATAATAACAGCAAAAATAGCAAGAAAAGTCAAAGCAACCCCTCTGGAGGGAAGGAAAAAAAAAGAATCAAAAAAGACACTATAATAAATTGTGACCAAAAGATAAAAAAGAGTGCCCTTCCTAAAACACATACACACAAAAGATGAAAAAAAAGGCTGCTTGATTATATTAACCCAGTATTAACACCCCTGGCTAAAGAAACCCTGCAAAAAGGAAGGATTAACATTTTCAATAAAGGGGACCAGACATTGCAGTGATAATCACCAGCACTTGCCACTGACAGAAGAATAGAAAATAATGTTCTTAATAGTGTGAAAAAGAACAGGAGGTTCACGGGCAAAGAATCAGGGGTTGCTGCTGGCAAATGACAAATAACTTGATTAGAAAAAGGCACCACACATTAGGGAAAGTCTCTGGGAGAAATAGCAGCTATGCAAATTGTCCCAGAATTCCTGTGTCTGGCTGAGCTGCAGTTCTGCCAGTGGGTATCATAAAAAGGGCTTTAAGTGCTAAACATCAAGGCCACATTTTGCATCACGATTTTCTAGTCACCATTTTTTTGAAAAATAGACCCCTACATTCCATAATATTGCAAAAAAAACATACTAATTTACTGAGTAGCTCTGCAGCATAATGCCTCGTCTTCCTGTGCTGCCTGTCATTACAGCAGCAGCCTGCTTGCTAGATTAAGGTGCATGTGGAAAGTAGGGAAACTGTGATTTAGTGTAACAAGTCACAGACTCTTTACAACTGAGTCTGTTTGAATTACTCTGAATTCAATATTGACCCCTAGAAGTCAAGCAGGACTGGACCATGCCCACCACTACAGAGCAGCTTGCCAGGTGTTATAGGTACAGAATACTGGACAGGGATCTCTTCTGGGAGGGCTGAAGAAGGTGGGGAGAGAGGCTGAAGGTCTTAGGCTTCTTTGTCCTGTCACCCTTGTTAGCTTTGCATTTCTCTGTGATGGCCAGTGGCACAGGACAGTCCCTCTGGATGTCTGGAGCTATGCAGGCATATATAGTTTGTGCTGTTTGGATGTTATAGAGGTGATGCTGTCTGTAGGCATTAAGTTCAGTGTCACACACAGCGTGATCAAACCTGTTTCTCCTTCCAAAAGCCTTCTCAGAGAACTTTAGTGCTTACATATCCCATGATGAGAAAATTTGGGTTCAGATAAAATGCATGATTTCTTGCTGTCACAGAACTAGAGCTGTAGGTTATTTTTAACCTGTTTCATCAGATGATAAGATACGGGGCACAGGGTTTAGCTCTTTCTCTGTTTTCATGTGACTCTACAGTACAACCAGGGCTTTTGGGTACTACTGTTGTATGACATGATGGAATATAACCAAGAACCCTCTTGCTCCCTGCCCTAAAGCACCTGCAGAGCCAATTAACATTCAGGATGTACACAGGTACATTTTGTCCATTCCTGAACAACAGTTATTGTAGAACAATGCGGATACACACAGTATTAGATTCCCTGCCATTTACAGGCTCGAGGAGAAAAACCATCCTCTCTTGAGACTTCCAGGGCATTTAAGCAGCCAGAATTTAATTACTGACAGTGTATTAGGATGTTCTCTGAGCTTCTTGGAACAAGAACGAAGCAGTAGCAGGACCAGGAACACAGACAACCCACATATTTACTCAGAGAGCTCCTTCCCAAGTTTGCTGAATCACGAACAACTCTGACACAGGGAATTCTCTCCCTGGTGCTTGTTTCAATCTGTGCTGTGTTAGGGTACAGTGCCTGTTTTACAGTGAGTTTTTGTTTTGCAGGGGGTGAAAGGTACTCAGTTTTAAGTATCTTTTTTTCCTCCATTAACCCATACAGTTGCCTGGAGTCTACTCTGTCCTCAAAATTTCATCGCTGGATCCAGGGAAAGATGCTAGGCTGAGGTTTCTCTGAAGCTTCCTCAGGGGCCCTTCAGTTCACGAGAACACTGTTACCAAGAGATTAAATGAATTAAAAATTGATGACTGTTCTGTACTGAATGTCTTGCAGTCAAGGATATTTAAACAGATAGCAGGGAGGGTGGAGGGAAAATTTTTTGCCAGAGTATTTTTTTTCTAGGTTTTAAATAATAGTTTTATGGGGGCAGGGTGGAGGATAATGAAGGGTGGAGCAGAGGGAGTATCTGCTGGCTCTGGGTAAGGAAATTCCTCTTATAAATGCAATATTGATAAAGAACAGAGTGCTTGCTCTAAGAGATGAGTTTGCCTAAAAAATACAGGAAACACCAAGAGAGAAATAAGAGGATTTTGCAGATTAATGTCATTTGAACCCAAAACCTGTCCTAGGAGGGCTGTGCGCTGGTGGGTGTTTTCAAGGGAGCTCCTCTGTGTGAGTTCTCTGCAGCTCCTGGGGGTGAAGGAGAACACAGCCCAGTGCCATGATGCTGGCTTGCAGTGGCTGCTTCACAGAAGGGCAGAGTGAAAGGCAGAGTGAGCAGAAGAGCCATTTGTCGAGCTTTAGAGTTAGCAGAGATTCAGTGCTTCTGTAGACCCCGTTGGTTAAGGACTCTTGCCTGAGCTGTCTGATGTTTTTCTTTATACTATCTGGTATAAAAAAATCTGGTTCCTGGGATAAGAGTATGTGAGTGCTGTGGCAGAGGTTTGTGCCTCTGCTTTCACTAGGGCTGCTGCTGGAGGTGAGTGGAGAAGTGACTGGCCATGTGTCCCTGGAGGTGTATTGATGGTCCAGCTCTGCTTTAAGTTTGTGAGGCTGTTATGGTCCACATGATACCATGTTTATGGTTCAGCTCTTTAAACCAAGACCGAAGTTTAAAAAAATGCTGGTGACTATAGTTTCTTTGTCTTCTGGTTTCCAGCTGGAGGCAATTTTAAAAGAGCTGGTTTTTACAGTGTTTGCTCTGAACTTGTTGGGCCTCTTTAAAGGTAGCATGATCTGAGTAGTCCAAAGAACCTGTCTTTTCTAGGACTGATGCTTGAATTCCATCTGCATCCCTAACTTCACTCAGGAGATGCTGTACTGCATAGAAGGTAAAATGTTCATGCTTACAGATGACAACAATTTAATCCTGTCGGATCAGATCTCCCAGCAAACAGGGGTGTCAACTGGTTTATGCACACAGTCTTTATGTCTTTATGCTGCATAAGACGCCAGTAATTTTTGTCATCATTCCAGACTGGATTGATGACTGAGCAGCCTTTTTCCCTGTCCTTACCTGCATAAATATAAAGGCTCTGTGACAGTGTCAGTAGAAACAGAGCACCAATGGACCTGAAGAGGATGTTTTGTCTCCTGCGAATGCCCATGCTTCAAGATGCATTGGTTATGAAAATGAGATTGGAATTCAAGTTCAGAAATACTGATACATGGAGAAAACTCCATAGATCCACTGGGTAAAATCCGAAGATCCACTGCGCAAACAGGTACAGGCTCTCCACGTATGCTTGGAATGGGAGGGAGAGAACAGGAAAAAGTGAAAGACAGCACAGAGGAGCACCTTGTTTACTGTGTTTGGAATATAGGTTCAGACAAATGACAGAACTTGTGACATCCAGTCTTGATTGAGAAGTGAATAAATACCTCAGTGAGTCCCCAGAATAAAACAGCATTAGATCCTTCCTTGTATGATTCAATATATTGGCTAACTCATTAAAATAAATGGTCTCAGTGACCACCCAAGTTGTAATTTCCTTGTTTCTTTAGAAACTATTAATTTCCTCAGAATTTAAAAACTGTTTAAGTCTGAAAAGTAATTATTATACCTGCATGTAAGCTAATATTATCATGCACCAACTTAGTTGTATTAAAACCACAGTCATTCAAACATCAAAATGTAATCCACCCAGTTAAAGAACAACAATTATGAATTTATTTTTCATTCTAATTTTCCTCTGTTAAATGAGCTTGTTTTCTTTGGAGAAGAATGAGGAAGGAAAGCTTCAAATACATGGATGTAATTGCCTTCATTAAAAGCTGGCTGAACAGACTTTATCCTGTGGGGTCTACTTTCTGTCTCTCTGAGGTAAGTTCCCATGTATTTTTAATGGGAAACTTATTACCAATCAAACCTGTATTCTTGCACTGATACATAAAAGTGGATGTTCTGTACTGTTTCATCATGCTGGGTCTCCTGGGAAGAGCAGCTCATTACGGCATCAACTGTCCCTGCACTTTGCAAAAAGCCCCACCAAGGTCATATCAAGAGGTGATGGATAAAGGCAAGCTTTAACCCTTGACCTTGAGTTTCCTGGTGCTGAGTGATAATAAATCTGCATTTAGGGGTAGAGGTTTTTTCCCAGCTGCTTTTTGTTTGGGAAATGGGGAGACATGCTGTCTCACAACAGGTTGCATTTCCTAGGGCAGTGCTTGTGTACTCCCACTGCAGGGCTCCGCTCTCATTGCAGAAGGATGGCTATGAACAGGGGTTAGTTGTTTGGTGGGGCTCAACCTACATAATAGCCTGAGATGTACAGATATATGAGCTCTCCTGTTTTCAAAAGGGAACATTTCTTTGGTACCACAAAAACCAGCAGGGTTTCTGCTCTTTCTGCTGGAGCATAGGTGAGGCTGAAACAACATTCATCTGTGTCATTGTTGTCAGAGTAGCATTTGAGGTGACCTTCAAGAGTCTAAAACATTTTAAAAGGGGGTCCCCTCCCTGTCACACCCATGGGAAACCAGCATTGATGAGTACCAGGAGGAAAAAATTCCTTTGAAAGGCTTCAAAATTATAGGGATATCAAGAGCAGCCTTCAGCTCTCCTCTTTCTCAGCAGCCTCTTGCCAGGTGATCAGAAAGCCTTTCCCAAAGCTGTTCAGTGCCCTAGCTCTAAGTGTCCAGGAAGGAGCAGAATGAAGGAGAGGCCTCTCCCCTTGTCTGCCTTTCTTTCCCTGTTCCTCTGCTTAGTTTTTCCAAATGGTCAGTCTTCCCCGCCCCCCCCCTTTATTTTTTTTTTTGTCCATTCTCATCCCATTTTCTTAGCTGTCTTTTGTGGATAACAGCAGGCACACTCCATCCTCTGCACCATTTTTCCCAGGAGCTGTGATGCTCCTGGCTCTTATGTTTCCCAGTGGTAAAAAGGCCCATTTGGGGCACACCTGAACATAGACTAGAGAATGAGCAAATTTATGTCCTAGGCTGGTGCAATTTGCTTCCAAACACTTGGTTTCTTTTCTGATGAAAAGTATTGCCCTAAAACTTCCAGTGCATGAAAGCTGCCTGTGTTAAGTGAGGTGGAAAAATTAGCTCCTGCACAGAGCTACTCTCAATGGCTCTGGGCATTTCAGTGCTGTCATCTTTTAGGGAAGTTAAATTGCTTTGTTCCCTATGTTCAATTAGCGCTATAATCAACTTAGCAGAATGTGGAGCAGGAGTGTGCTGAGACCAGGCATAGTAACTTTGTCAGAGGATATGTTCAGATTGATCCCAAATCATCTAAAACTCACAACTTGTGGAAACTTGTTAGAGGAAGAATTCACAGCCCTGAAGTCAATGGCCCAACCCTTCGGAAAAGTGAGATCTTTCAGCACAGCTTCTTTGCAGTGGGAACCAGCCCAGCATTTGCTTGCATGATTGGCCAAGGTGACAACCGATGTCAGGGCAGTTCAACGTGGCACAACCCTTTCACATCCAGGGCAGGCTCTCTGAGACATCACTGGCTTCATCCTGCTCTTTTTGTGTAAATATTTCTGACAAATGTCCATTTGCTCCTTGGATGAGTTCTCTCAAGCCCTGTGCAGAGTTCAAAACAAAGGCCACCTGAGTACACCATCAATCCATAAATTGGGGAGCAAGAAAGGCCAAAGGAAATATAATTATCATCTTCCAGTGAGGCAACTGAACCTGCAGTAGGTTTTTCTTTACTTTCAGTGTAATCTGTAGAGCAAGGAGGCATAAAACAAGGTGGAGTGGGAATAAAAAGAACAAAAATTGCCTTCAAATGACAGATTATATAGAAGTATATCATTAGGTATACACCCGAAGGCTGTGCTGCCATTCAGTGGGACCTTGATAGTGATGCCTCAGGGCTTTTGATTTTTGATTTTTTAATTTTGTAATTTTGTAGATTTTAGAAGCTGTAGATTTAATGCATCAAGGCATCAATAGGCTTGAATGGAGAGAATGGAGAGAAGCCTAATGAGGTTCAACAAGGGCAAGTGTGAGGTCCTGGACCTGGAGAGGAATAACCCCAAGTACCAGTACAGGTTAGGGGTTGACCTACTAGAGAGCAGCTTAGCAGAGAAGGACCTGGGAGTCTTGGTGGATGACAAGTTGACTGTGAGCTGGCAGTGTGCCCTTGCAGCAGGGAGGGCCAATGGTATCCTGGGGTGCATTGGGATGAGTGTGACCAGCAGGTCTAGGGAGGTGACCCTGACCCTCTACTCAGCACTAGCGAGGTCACATCTGAAGTACTGTGTTCAGTTCTGTGCTCCTCAGTACAAGACATGGATCTACTGGACAGGGTCCAGCAGAGGATGACAAAGATTATTAGGGGGCTGGAACATCCTTCTTATGAGAGCAGATTGCGGGAGCTGGGCCTGTTTTGTCTACAGAAGAGAAGACTGAGAGGGGATCTCATTAATGCACACAAATATCTCAAAAGTGGGTGCCAAGAGGCTGGTAGCAGACTATTTTCAGTGGTGCCCAGTGACAGGATGAGGGGCAATGGGCATAAACTAAAACACAAGTTCCACCTCAATATGAAGAACTTCTTTACACTGAGGGTGGCGCAGCATTGGAACAGGATGCCCAGGAAGATTGTGGAGTCTCCCTCTCTGGAGACATTCAAAACCCACCTGGACAAGTTCCTGCATAACCCTGGCTTGGCGGGGGGTTGAATGACCTCCAGAGGTCCCTTCCAACCCTAAAAATTCAGTGATTCTGTGATCAGATCTTGAGTGAAGTTTGGCCCAGATGAGCACTGTGATGGTTGTGCTTATCCAACTCACATATGAAGTCTTACACTTTTGACCAAGCAGTACTCTTTTATCTTGTGTTCTACTTCTTTGTGATCTCTTCCCTTGAGCTTTGGTTGATTTTCAAGGAAGACATGTTTTCCTGTGTCTTTCCTCATCTGTTTCATGTTTTCCCTTCTTCTCATTTTTCACTTTGTTGTGGGTACCCATTTTTTGGTGCATGTGCTGGCCTGCTGTTTTGTAGTATGTCAAGCTCTGGGTTCAGGGAATTCACATCCTGGCACATCCCTGGTCTCTCTTCTGCTGTCATGGAAAATGAAAAACTTGTGCCTCTATGACTAGCATATAAAAGTGATATCAGTTTAGAAGTAGACAATGGTCCAGAGTTTCATGTCCAAAGCATGAGACTTGATGGATCTGTCTACATTCAGGAACTTCCTCTCATCTGCAGTTTCATCCTGTTTGATACAGGTCTCCTGCTGGGTGACAAGTGCTGTGAGCATACTACAGCAACAGAAGGTGAGGGGAATAGTTATTTTTAATGCCCTAAGGCACCCTATGTCCAGATTACTCCTTTGTCCTCACCCCATATCACTGCCCTTTAAGGTTCAAAAGTTGGCATGTGTCCTCAGCAGGGGTACAGGAGGGGAAAAATAAACAAGTTTGCTTCTGCCCCCAGCCATGTTGAAGCCAAACAAACTTTCCACCCTTTTGCAGACAGAATGTAATATTTTCCTCCTGGTAGCCTGCCAAGCAGAAACCTTTACAGAAAAAGGCATTATGATAAACCAGAGCAGGAGCTGCCTCTCCCAGGTCAGGGAAAGGTCAACGCACATTAAATGAATATTGCTGGTGCTTCTGTTACAACGAGGCCTAAGCAGTTCAAAGCCAGGCTGCATCATCTGTGGCTGAAAATAATTTGCAGTGCTGCTTCCTGAGCAGCAGATTGGCTTCCCATTACACAGGCTAATGAGAAAGTGTCACAAGTGGTCTCAGCGATAATCTTGCAGTAGATACCCCCTCCCCCCACTTCTCAGCACACTTGCAGAGAGAGAGAGAAAAAAAGAAAGGAAAGAAAGAAAGAAAGGAAAGAAAGAAAGAAAGGAAAGAAAGAAAGAAAGAAAGAAAGAAAGAAAGAAAGAAAGAAAGAAAGANAGAAAGAAAGAAAGAAAGAAAGAAAAAAAAATTCTCACAATTTGTTCTTTTCTATCCTCAACCTCAAAATATTGAACTGGAAAATCAAAGCAATTAGGTCAAGAGAGCTGGACATGAGAGGTGCATGTGTGTACATCACTACCTGACTGTATTCCACGAAAACCCTCAGCAAAGCAGAGCTGTTGGTTCCCAAAGGCAGCTTATTGCATGTCCCTGGCTCCACCTTATTACACAGTGGCATTTTATGATTTCCCAGGTAAAGGTATCTATTTTTGAGACTTGTCTTTTTTGCAACACTTCCATCCCACCTCTCCCTGAACAGTCTTGCACCTAGCTGCCAACAATAGAGCAAATGGTTTCTGATCCCTGCAATCTCATGCCAGTTTGGAGCAAAGATCAGAACCTGGGTCAGAAGAGAAAAGAAAAATGCTGACCACAAATTCACCACCTGGTCAAGGTACAGTGAGGGGAGATACCTGACCTTCTGAATGCAACAGCATGGAGAATCATAACTGGGGTGGTGTGTCAACAACAGTGCTAAGCTGTTACATTACAAACTCTTCTTGGCCATGCAGCATATCTCTTTTGGTGTTTGGAAAGCTGAGAGGGCAGTACAGTGCCCTCTGCCCCTTAACCCACTCTTGTTTCCAATGCAGCTTCAGGGAGGAACAGCAAAACAGCCTTTGTAATATACTGCCATGATGCTGACAGGCCAGAAAGCGTCATGATCATAAACCACTTCTTTCCAGGCTAAGGCCAAGGTTTGCAGAGATTGATTTTCCTGACTTGCATGCTTCCAGGAGCCCTCACTAATTGCTCTCCATTTCTCATGAACCATTGCATTAACTCTGGCTTTCTAAAGGGGCCCACCAGAAACACTGCAGGCATAAAACCACCAGAGTATACCACAACCTTGGAACACAAGTATTCCTCCTGTAATTTATTTGTTGCCCACTATTGTGTATTATACATTATGTTGCAGAGGTTATAAGAGTGAGAAGTTCCTCACTGTCGCCTTCTGGGTCAAGCCAAAACCTCTGGGGAGAAGGTGAAGGGAGGACAATTGCTTTTTCCCTAAGAAAAGATGGGCATGGTACAGCTTTCCCAAATGAAGGGTGGGATATGCAGTGGACAAAAGGGGCATCAAGCAGGGTGCAGACAGAGAAGCATGTGAGAGAAGAAAGAGGCCCATCTGACAGAGGAGCAGGCTTACTGCCTAACCTTGGCGGGATTTTTTTTGGCAATGAATGTTGAACAAGGGCTTGAGGAATATGCGCCTTTCCAGGACCCAATGGACAAAAGGAATGTTTTTACCAGCCTTTCTAATTGACCTTTTTCAGCCACTCAACCTAAATTTTCCCGATTGAAATAATTTACCTATCACTGAGTTATTATTTGTATATTTCATTAAGACCTAATTCTGTGAGAACCTGGGATAAGTCTTCTGTTTGATGGATTCATCTGGCAGAGAAAGGAGATCAGAAGGTCTGCCTCAAGGCTCTAGTCTGTTTTAGACATTCACAACCTGGAAAGTGGTGTGTGTTCAATAGAGAAGGTGGTTGCTATTAACAGCGTCACTTGAATAGAAAGAATATACACATGTATGCCCTACATACGTTCACAGAGTTCTAGGGCTCCTTGTAGGCTTAGGTTCCCTTCTTGACCACCACTGCAGTGCCATCTAGATGTCTCACCTGGGCTTCTTTTCTGTGGTGTCACAGTTCAGGGACTCACTGGTTCCCAGGCAGGTCTCACCCAGTGAGGAGCCAGAAGCTTCCAGCTGAGACTGCAGGAAGCTCTGGGCCTGCACACCAGTCACAGATTTTGATCCCAGGAAGCTTAACTGGAACATCCTTTATGTTTAATCCTCACCAGAAGTCACAGTATATCCAGTCAGCATCGTGGCTAGGCTTTGCGAAT
>VWZG01008861.1:0-59405 GCA_013396735.1 Grallaria varia
TTATATTTTTTTAAAAAGTCTTTCTCTCCAACTGGCTTTTAAAGTTCTACAGATGATCATGACTAAGTGGCAAGTACCTATGTATAAATACAGGCAGACATCTGTAAGCATACAAATGTTAATGTGCAAAGGAGGGCAATGAAGATGGTGAAGGGCCTTGAGGGGAAGCCGTATGAGGAGTGGCTGAGGGCACTTGGTGTGTTCAGCTGGAGAAGAGGAGACNATTAGAAAATGCTTCTTCACCCAGAGGGTGTTTGGGCACTGGAACAGGCTCTCCAGGGAAGTGGTCAAGCACCACTCCTGAGGAAGTGTCTGGATGATACTATCAGTCACATGGTGTGACTCTTGGGGATAGTCCTGTGCAGGGCTAAGAGTTGGATTCTATGATTCTTGTGGGTACCTTCCCACAGAATACTTTGCGATTCTATCTAACCCAGCTGCATGCTCTCCAGAGAGAGAAAAGCAAAAGCAAAGCAAAAGTACAGCCATTCTTACATAGAATCACAGAATCATTTAGGTTGGAAGAGACCTCTAAGGTCATCGAGTCCGAACATTAACCCAGCACTGCCAAGCTCACCACTAAGCCATATCTGCAAATATTGTAACTCTTCCTCCAAATGCTGAGTGGGGCCAGAGGGAAACCAAATGCATGTGTGATCCCAACAAAAACAATGGAAGGGCTGGATCTGGATCTGGACTGTACTAGCAACCTTAATTATGGTATTTTCCCATATTTGGTTTTCCCTCCTTTCTCTTCAAAAGTGAAGGCTGATTTCTATTTTTAAAATCATGGTACAGCAAGCTTACAAAGTATCTTATTCTGCTCCCTTTTTACATCCTGAAATACCTGAGGTTTGAGTGTAACATTTATTCCCAGAGGGAGGGTTTTATAATCAGCTTCAAAAACACAGAAACAAACAGACAAAGAAGTACCAAGCAGATGAAGGGAATAAAAATAGAGAATGAAAAACTGAATGTGAAATAGGGGCATTGCTTTAATAGAATTCAGTGTCTGTTCAAGAGGTTTACCAGAACATAAATTTCAAAGAATGAAACACCTGCTGTCAGGAACTAATCCATTACATGGAGCACTGTATACAGCAGCCCAGAAAGAATGGAATGAGTGCCAAAGAGTGCTACCTCTGCTTGGCAAGAGCAGAAAACAAGATGGCTTACTGGTGCTGCTGCTAAAATTCTCCATAGAGAGAAAAGAATAAGAAATACAGAAGAAAGCCACATGGAGTTTTAGAAACGTTCCAAAGGCACAAATAGCAGAATCACCACTGATCTTGTTTCAGCACCGAAGTGGCCACGAGAAGAGCTGGGGATTACTGTGTGACCTGTAAAATGCATATAAGTATCTCATGGATGCTGGCTAAGTATATATAGAGGCAAAGTGATTTTTCCAAACACTTTCACTGAATGACTATATATTTAACTACAGACAAAAATCTTGATGAAATAAACTTGATCTTGAGTATCTGTAATAAACTCAAGTTGGTCTGTGCTGGAGCAAACAATATTTTGATTTTTATGTCAGTGGAAGTAAGCTTCTAACCCAACGTCCTCTGGAACAGTTTTAATTGAAGTCCCAAAGTGTCCCTTTATGTCCCAGAATCACTATGTGATGAATAAAATTAATAAAATAATTCCAAATATATTGCTTGCCAACAGCTTGTATCAAACCCTAAATCACTGCAGGACCACTGCACCCACAGTACATCAGTTCAAAAGATAAGAAACATCCATATTTGAAATGCAGCTATCCAGGGCTCAGGAGGAATTCTCAATGGAGATGCTCTGTTACATAAATTACAACTATTTGGTACCTTACTGTAGGGCTTGCCAACCATTTATAAATCTCAGGTTTCTTAATTATGTCCTTTTCCCTGAGAGACAGAGTGCTCTGTGGGTGACTTTGCAGGACAGCACATGCCAGAACTGCCACTTTTTCTGTAATTTTACAGGTCATAGCACCCAGTGGGAACACCACAGGCTGCTGAGCTTAGCCAGGGCTCTCCTCTCTCCTCCTCTTGGACCTTTGTAATGCCATCAAGGCTGTTACTTATCATCCCTTTAGGATGGTGCAATCTTGTTTTAGGAAAGATGGTGGAAATATGTACATGCTATTTTCTTTTTGGTTTTAGGACCGATTTCCCTCAAAGTTTAAAAATCTGCACAGAAAAAAAAACAAATTAGTCCCGTTTCTAGACTTTGTAGCTTGTTATTCCTTACGCTGCTACATTCAGGCATCTTGTTTAAGGGGTATGCCCTGCTAGGCGTGAATCTCGTGTCTACCCTGACTTCCTTCTGCTCTGTACTGGGCAGAAACAGCAAGGGTCTGGGAGCAGTGGGCTTCAGGGGAGGCCTTCATGAAGAGAAGCCAGGGCTGCCCCGTGCTGGACACAGTCTATTCCATCTGGTCCCACACCAGACTCATCACTGGGGCAGGAGAAACAAGTGAAAATGAAGAAAAAGGTGAAGAAAAATGAGCAGCAAAGAGAAAAAAGCATGTCCTCACTCTGGTTCCAACCCCAAGTGTGAGGCACTCCAAGTCTCTCGTCTCACTGAAGAGACTGAGTGGGACTGAAACACTGAAGTGGTGACTAGAGGATGGGAGGTGTCTGGAGTGAATCTGAACCTCGTAATGATGTGTTTTCCCTAAGTGTGAGTGTCACTGTTTGTCATCTTTGTTTCTCAACACCCAACTCAATAATTAAATGTTTATGTAAACTGGCAAAAAAATGAAATTCCCTGAGTTCACTTTGTCTTCAATACACCTGTTATTCTGAATTCTCACAAATATTTGTACAGTATCACTTATTCATCCTATTTTCTGACAATCCACGAATCATCTCATTGGAGGTGACACTGGAACAGCAGAAGAAAGCACAAGATCAAGGTCTTTGGTTATGAAAGAAAATGTTGAGTATGCTGTATCCTGGGCAGACATGAACCCACTTGAGCTTGGCTCTAAGTGAGCACCAGACTTGTAGCTGTGTTTGTATGACAATGAGCCCAAGCTAAGAAAACTATCTTGCTGTAAGAGGAATGTAGCAGAGAAGCAGAAACAACAAATTATAAAATGATGGAACAGTCTGAGTCGGATGGGATCTATAAATCTCATCAAGTCCAAGCCCCCTGTGATGAGCATGATCATCTTCAACTAGATCACATTACTCAGAGCCCCATCCATTGAATGTTTCCAGGAATCGGGCATCTACCACCTCTCTGAGCTCTGTGCCAGTATTTTAACACCATCACTGTGAAAAACTTCTTTCTTACATTTAATCTAAATCAATCATCTTTTAATTGAAAACCATCAGTCCTTGTCCTATTGCAACAGGCCTTAATTAAAAGTCTGTGCCCATCTTTCTTTTAAAACCCTTTCAAGTACTGCAAGGCCACAATACAGTCTCTCAAGAAAAGGAAAGTGGAAGCAGTACTGCAGCCACAAGGAAAGTTACCATGTAAAAATAGAAACACATAAAGTAGGAACTGATTATTCTTATATATATATATCCTTATATATCCTCTAAAAAGAGAAGCCTTCCATGGAGAAGAAAAGCTATACCTCCTCCTAGAATAAAATGCTTTGTTGTTGACCTCTTAATTCTTAGAAATAGCATTAAGCAAAAAATTTCAAAACACAAAATCAATGCAACATGGCACCATAGGTTTGGAGAATAATGAAACCATGTAATGGGATTGAACTTGAGATGTAACAGCGCCACAAAAGGAGCCTGTATGTCATAGCTTAAATCAAGTGCCAGGGGTTATGACAAGTCTGAGAAACACAATCAATATGACTGAAGAGTACAGCAGGAACAACAGTCTTTCAAACAAGTTGTACAGTACCTTAAAAATAAACCTAACTTAAATCAAAATTGTAGGCCTGGAAAAAATGAAGGCAATTCCTGCTGAGAAATAATCAAGGGAAGAGCATCCTTATTAAAAAAATAGGTGTATCAATACTAAAAAGACAGACTTCAGAAGCTGGACTAAAAGCAAAAGGAAGAAATGTAAAAAAAAATTTTAAATCTTTGATGTTATGAATGATGCTGAAAAACAATTCATGTCAGGAGAATTATACTTGCCTGTTTTTCAACAAATATTTTGCTATTTTTAACATGGGAATATTTTTCAGATTCATGCCAAGGGCAGCCAAGCAGAATTTATACACAGATACAACTGTGTGGCAAACTCGACAAACTATAGCATAGTCTCTCTGGAGGAGACATCGAAGCCTTGTTGCCTAGAGCTCTTTGTATAAACTTAGGCTAAGCACTGAAATACGTACTGTAGGCAGCATTCACATTCTGACAGATGGGCGATGTGACCTATACAGTCTTTCCCCATCTTTACCTTTTAGCATTGTCATTTCTGAACAGTGTTGTTTTGGCTAGAATTGGATGCAGAAACACTGAATTAAAAAATATTATCTTAAACTGAATTTAAATAGATGGGGGCAATTTTAACAGTGATTTATCTAGCAGCAAGTGACATGGCCCTTCTTCTCATGAGGCAGGCACAGAAAATAACACAAGGCACTACTCTGAAACATGACTGGTCTTAGATTATAAGATACCTTTCAGTTACTGATATAAAGACACACTTTCTGCTTTGTAAAACACAAACAGGATGCTGCTATTTGTACCTATCATTAGCAGTGATCTGGAAAGGACTAGGAAAGCTCTGTACTCTCTGGATTTGCTGTGGGAATGTGTGTAATCAAAAGCCACTTATCCCACAAAATAAAACAACCTTCCTGTACATAAGACAACATTGACCTTTTGCTGTCACTGTATCAAACAATAGATGTAACAATCACAGAGACATAAAACCTAAAAACTGTCAGAACTGATCTACCAAGATTGAGAAGATGGGTTTGCAAATCAATTAGGGGAACTTCACAACAACCCTTCATGAATTTAACATCATCCCCCAAAACACTGGAACATTAAACAGTTCAAAACATCAAGGCAACCTCTTCCTATAGAATAATAGCAATAGCAATAACAATAATAAGCGATCCCTGGATATGTCCTCTGTCTCTGACTCTGATTTGATGGTGGTTTTCTTCTCTTTTTTAAATGGAAAAGCTCCAGAAAGCTTTCAGAAATAAGCTTTGATTACTGTTAGGAGGGAAAAAGAAAACATTTCATGACAAAGAAAACAGTGGAAGTTATGCAGTACACATCAGGTGCTAGGAGAGAGCACCTGGAAAAGCACTAAGTGTAACATTTACGAACACAAACAGAGCTGTCTGCTTATGGCAGGAGGTAGGCAGAATATAGGAATCAAAGAGCGCAGTCCTAAAAATAATCAGCTTCAGGAACTCAGACTTCTCTTGCTCCTGTACAACAGTGTTTCAACCTCAAAGCCAAAAATTCAACATCTATCCCAACAAACTGACATTCAGACATGAGGCAGCCTTTCCCCAGAACACCCTGGACAAATCCAGTCTCCTCCTACCTTATTTTTTAGGCACCCACCCCACCCTCCAAATGAAAGCCTCCCCCTCAGCCAGTAAATCATGATGCCTGCCAGAAATATCACATTTACCATTCTCAGCCTGTTGTAAATCCTGACTTTCGCCATAGGACGTCTGGGAAAAATTAACACCTAACGTGACGGTCCTTTCCAAAAGCTAACCAACTTCACAGGCAGGTGCACCAATTCTGAGTACTAACATATAAAAACCCACTGCAGACCTGACCCTGATACTAAATAAATGTTTGGCTGGGAGGACAAGAAATGAGAACATCCTGTGCTTCGGAGGAATGAGAGAAAAATGACATAGAAAATATTACAGCAAGAAGAACACAGAATCTGTGGGAGGCACAAGGTTTTTTAGGGCAGCCGTAACAAGGAGAAATCAAGAGACTCCAAAGTTAAAGTCAGCCCATCCTTCACATGCTACTATATGCTTTGTGATACATTTTGAAATGTCTTCTTTGATTACAGTATAAGCTCTCTACTAATACACAAACAGAGGGCCAAGTGTCTTTTGCTATCAGCCCATCTGGTATTGAAGACACTTTTGCTCATTTACCAGCTCAATATTGATCTGATACAGTTAGAACTGAATAATTATTCAGACTGTTGATAACATACTTAATAGTTCAGATATGTGTCTCTTTTGCACAATATTAGCATATTTTAATTTAAAAATACCCCATTAAATTTATATTTCACATGAAATGTAGACACATGGAAGAAAGAAAGATACCCTCTTCTTTCCTTTCCAGCACATTCTACCTGGCTTACCTAACCTGGTCATGAGAAACATCATCCTGCATCTACTAGTAAAATATTTCCAGTGCACCTGACACTAGTATAAATAAAATGTTTTTTCAAAAGATTTGGAATTAAAATTAGTAACACATATTTATGTAACCATAAAAGAGAGCATTGAATTTAATTGTTTTATTTTATACACAATATACAATATCATATTGTTGTATGTAATTTGATGATAAGCAGTGATACCCATATGTTCAATTTATATGATTATAGACAGTAGATAAATACTCTTTCACTTAAATGCTGTATCTCAATTACAAGTTTTTCAGGAAAAGAATTATATGCAATGTAGCTGTCTTTTCTTGATCATTAAATAATGATAAAATAGAAATATTGTCGGTATTTTTTAACTCCAGATAAATAAAACCATACATTCTCTCCCCAGAATCACCAGCTTTTATAAAAGACAGTTCTTTACCACTCATCCTTGCATCAGAAAGAAACACAGAAGACCGGTGGTCAGATTTCTGAGTTTGTTCAGCTTGACAGAATTCAGTTTAAGCCATTCCCCACCCCACTTCCCCCCAGAAGAAACCTAACCCTCAGAATTTTAATTTTGAAAGCATGCCTTATTTTAGAGATACGCTACAGTTTTCCTTACCGGGACAAAAGAATCAAATGAACCCTGTTCCCGATTCTCAATAGCTGAAATTGTTTTCAACCAGAGGAGATAGCTTGAAATATCAGATATTTCAGAATGCTCCATACTGAAAGCTGCAAGATTAGCAGGACTGAGGTGAGACAGACTTGCAAAAAGAGGACTTTGCCTGTGTTACATAAAGTTCTAATTAGATCCTTGGTACAAATTGCTATCCTAAGAATAAAAAGTTAATCAAAAAGCCTCATTGGAAGATTAGGAGGGCAAGATTAGAGCCGAGACAGCTGTTTCACTTTGGGACAATCGTGCAACTGCCTAACTAGATTGTGTTCCACTATTCAGAAATGAAAATACACGTGTGAAAATTAAAGTCCTTTCCCTGTGTTACTTTGGACTACTGTTCACAGCTTGTTTTCCTCAGTGGAACTCAGGAGACTTCTCTATATTTCTATCCTCAGGCAGCAAGCACCCAAATCTCAGACCCCCTTAAAGTCACAGCCAAAATATTTTCATGAAAAGGGGAAAATTTTGAAAGAAACTGAATACAGAGCTGGTGTGAGGAAAAGTGTTGCAAGTACTTTTGGTGACAAACCATAAGATCAATCTACAAGGATTTGTTTAATGTGACAAAAATCCTAGAAAACTACCCTAATAACCACCGGATAGCTGATGGATGATTTCCTGTCTCTCCCAAAAGATGCAATTCCAGCTTCCATTCCCAAAGTACAGCTGAGAGCTCCCTTTACCTGTTCAGGTTTGTATTCCTTGCACTTCTGGGTGTTACTGTGGAAATGAAAGGGCTTATATCCTTCAGAGGAAAGACATGTCTGTTTTAACCCAGGGGTAAAATGCAGAGCCCACAGAAATCCTGAAGACTTCAATACAGTCAGGATTTGAGTGACAGTGTCTTTTTGGGAAAAGGGTATAGCATATATATATAGGCTGTCTGCTCAAAGACTGATGTTGCACATCTTTTCTGGAACTAAATGTCATCTTCTGCCAAAGAAACTCTAAAGCAAATTGGAATGTCAGAGTTGCTAGGTAGTCATGACGAAATGGAAATATTGATAATGACGGATGAAACACTGGAAGTAACAACTTTCATATCCCCCAATTCCTCACCTTCTCATGAAAATGGATGTCCAAAAGGAAGTGAGAAGTAATTATTTGTGGAGTGGGAGAAGAGGTGAGGGGAGAGAGATTGAAAACTCCTAGTACTAGGGACAAGGAAACAAATGGCCTTAAACAGTATGTCATTTCCTGTGTCTTACACTTTTTTGTTTTGTCTCCTAGTAACAGCTCATTTTAGGGCTCCAAATATTCACGGTCAAACTTAATTGAAAAACAATGTCCGAAGAATCAAAATACTTGACAAATCTTGGAAAGTTTGGAAAACAATACTGATTTAAAAAAAAGAAAACAAAGACACAGCATTTAAAAATCCTACAGGTTTGTTTTGTTTAGAAGAAAATATTTCAAAACCTGTGAAAGCCATAAAACACAAGGCAGCATAAATACGTTTTTGATTAGCATATTTTTAAAATATTAAAATAACATTTTTCAAAGAAAAAATGTATGCAGCCTAAGGTAAAACTGCATTTTTACTCCCCAAGAAAATCAATTTATGAGAAGGCCCAAAGAATACTTTGTGACAAAATCCAAGCAGTTTTACAGAGGAGAGATGAGGAAAGGAAGACTGACTGCTGCTTCTCCCCTCCACTCCTGCACCTACTGGTTAATGAGAAAATCCGACACTAATTTATATGTTATAAAAATACTTCAATTTTAACTAAAATGCAATATCCCTACACAGCATATTTTGGAAAATATCTTATTTGACCCAATAAATATGTTCATTTAGTGACAATTCTGAAATATGTGAACTATATATACCCAGGAGCAGGTTGCTTTTCCTTTCCCTTAAAACTCCTTACATAACACTGAGTACATTATTTGGTATAACAGCTTTAATAGGACTTTGATTTCACTCAGTACAGTTGTTTGTATCAACTCGTAGAATCCTAGAATGGTTTGGGTTGGAAGGGACCTAAAAGATCATCTAATTCCAACCCCCTTCCACCAGGCCAAGGTTGCTCAGAGCCCAGTTCAACCTGACCTTGACACCCCAGGGATGGGGCAGCCACAACTTCTTTGGGCAACCTGCTTCAGCGTCTAACCACCCTTACAGTGAAGGATTTGTTCATCATTCATATCTATTTTAAACCTCCTCTCTTTCAGTTGAAAGAAATTATCCCTTGTCTTGTCATGCATCCCATTGTAAAAAGTCGCTCTCCAGATCTCTTGTAGCCCCTTTAGATACTGAAAGTGCTACCAAGTTTCCCTGGATCCACATGATCACTATTATTTGCTTCGCAGACAAGTGGAAGACTTGAAAGTGAGAGCGTAAATAACTAGCCAATTCATCATCGATTTGAATAGTCAATGTTTAAACCATTAGCTTTTAGGACATAAAAGGGATCACATATTGTGAAAATGGTTGCAACTGGTTTGCTTGTTGTATTTCTTAATGCCCTCATAAAATAAAGTTTAATTTACAGACTACCTTGTCCTGTAAATCTGAGAAGACCAAATGGACCATGACAGACACAGCTGCGCCCTCCAGCCAAGCTGGTGTCACCTCTGTGAAAACATATTTAATAAAGGATAGAAAAATGCTGAGGAGAGAATGAGGGAAGAACAGGACCAGAGCAGTAGATTTAGGACAAGAGGGCACGGGCTTAAGCTTTAGCAGGGGAGGTTCAGGTTAGACATTAGGAAAATTTTTTTTTTTTACAGAGAGAGTAATCAGGCACTGGAATGGCGTGACTAGAGAGGTGGTGGATTCACCGCCTCTGGAGGTTTTTAAGATGAGACTGGACATGGTGCTTAGTGCCATGACCTGGTAATTACAGTGGTGTTGGATCAAGGGTTGGACTTGATGATCTCAGAGGTCTCTTCCAACCCAGCTGATTCTATAATTTCAGTTCATGCACTTTGTCCCTCCTGTTCTTCAGATTTTCTGCCTGCTACAGGGGCAGTGAGCGAGCAGTTGTGTGGGTGCTGCCAGCTGGGGTCAACTCACCACAACTTGATCTACCAGTCCTTCAGTTAAAGCACCTGTCAGGAGACTTTGCATTATATTTTAAAAAATGATTTTATGGAATACCTAAAGATTTTCCAGTATCTCTGAAAAACCACTACAGACACGTAATGCCTCAGGTTAAGACAGTGATGACAAAACATTAATAAAGAACTCATATTAAAGAAATATCAAAGTATCACAAAAGCTGATGCAACTACATCATACAAAAAGCTCACACAAAGGCACAACTCTCCCAGATTTATAGGAAAAATAGCATTCCTTTATGATTTATATATTTAATGCCATTTATAACATATATTTATCTCTATGAAAACAAGTACTGCTGTCAATCAAGGAAGTGTTAAATAATTCAACTAGTAAGATTACTTCTTAAAAGTTGATATAACAGATCAGCTGGAAACAGCCCACTTTGTCTCCAGCAGAAAATTTTAGAAATTGCTTAACTGTACCTCACCTTTTTAAACCTTTCCAACTGGATTACTGCCTTCCTATGAAACATTAACTTGTTTCATTTTTAAAATAAATTAGAGAATAGCTTCTATAAAGCTTCACTGGAGTTTTGCCAATGAGTTGTTTACAAACCTCTAATACATTAGGAACAACCGACAGAGGTATCTGAGTAGTTCATTTGGGAAATATTTTACAGTAGAGAAAGTGCAATATAGCCAATCAATTTTACATACAGGTTTATTTATTTATGGTTGCATTTAAGATGCGCTGTTTAAATCTCAAGGATTTTACTGAACTTTCAATCAAAGGGAAGTAAGAACAGTATACTCATTGCTAAGTTCCAGCCCAAAACCCCTGCATCACAATGTCTGAACTTTTGCATCTAGTAATCAGAGGTATTAATACTGCTTTATAATACTTTGAGATCAACTGAAATCCTGCTTCACTAACTTTTCCCACTAGGACTGTAGTAGTTAAAGATCAGTCATTGCAGCAATTAAATTTTACTTTTGCGGCCTTTAGACTCCTTTGTTGAGTTGAATCTGAGTGCAAGATATCTACAAAAATGTAATTTTATTTCTCTCTTGTCTGCCATTTCTGTTACTGTGGTTTCAAGATAAATTGAAAATTATAAACAAATACAGGAGTAGCATTTTTGGTGTATTTGATATACTCAACTTTGAAAACATTATTTTTTTTAAATCCTGGCAATTTACATTTTTAAAGGTTTTTTTCTTCTTTTTCTTTACTTTTACATAGAAATGGCAAAGACAATAGCATGAGGTAAAAAACAACCAACCAACCAATTGTAGGCTAGACCACTACTTTTGTAGTTCAAAAGGGTACTTAACTTTTGGGTTGATTTCAGCATTCAGAGCACTGTCAGTAATATAAAGTCCCACCAACACAGACTGTATCAATGTGCTTAGGGGACAGTGTCAAGCACTGTGATGAACTATGGCCCACAACAGTGGCTTCTTATTGGAATTCTGGTTTTGAGAAGTCCCTGAAGAAAAATATTGTTTAAGAAGTTTCAACTATGTTTAATGACTTTTTCTGCCATTGCTTTGTTCTTACATTTTCAGGATTTTCTCCTCTTACTCCAAGTTTGCCAATTTAGTAGCACAAGAACTGATTAAACTGTGTTGTCCAGCTCAGGACAACACCCCAGCAATGAGGTCAGCTCAAACTGCTGAAACAACCATACTGTATGGATGGAAAAACTTGAAGTAGTGCTGGTTAGGTAATCGCTTTGTACCTCCAAGTCAATATGGGCATCACCCTAAGAGTACAGCCCCTCCTTTAGCTGTGGCCTCTCACAGATTAAAAGAGCTGATGCAAACTGACCCACTTCAACAGAGAGCTCACTACCCACTGCATCTTTCTTCAGTAACATGAAGAACCACTAATATCAAAAAGATGGAAATCCTACTAACACACACAGGCTCATGGATCCAGGAAGTCACTGAGATTTCCAGCAAGGGGACGGAGCTCGATGTTGCACCGCAGTGGTGGCCATGAGCAGCAAGGACCCTTAAAGGTCCAAAAAGAACAGATTCCAGACACCTTCCCACACAGATGGGTTAACCAAAAGCAGCATAAACTGGCTAAAACTACACTCCTTCAACAAATAGTGCAGGTAGGTTCAGTCCAGCTGCTGCCTATAGGACTAAGGTATGATAAGGGTTTGAAAATTAAGGACTCCCTCTGTTCTCTGTACAATCCACAACAAATGTTTGTTGACCTCTCTGCCTCAGCCTCCCCAGTCTGAAACAAAATGAACATTGACCTAACCCACAAATGTATCAGAGAACAAAAGAATCATATAGCTGTTCCTTCTGAGGCGCTTTACAAAATGTCAAGACATCAGGCAGTAAGTGACATCTGGAGAAAACAAACAGGATCAATTTTCCTTTCATCACCTCTTCTGCCCCTGGTTGTTTCTTGAACACCAACTAATACTTCAGATTGCAAAAAGAATTTCCTGCATCTCTGTAGTTTTACTATTGCTTTTACTACTAGTAAAACCAAAACCTAACTCCTTTATCCCTCATCTTCTTGCCACCAAACGTTTCTGCTGTGGCAATTCTTTTTCCTTTTGCATTTTGCTGGTTTTTCAGAGTTGCTGAACCTTCAAGTGCAAGAGGTAACATGATGAAATAGAAACTGGCAGAAAGTACATTAAAGTTATTATCACCCGAGGACAAATGCTGGCAAGTGAAGCACAAGAAAAAAGACTTCCATCTGGAAATAAGACAAAGAGCATAGAGGTAAACCCAGTAATTCCACTACTGTTTTGGCATCCATTCAAAAATGTAGAAATACAGATGAGTTATGAAAAAAATTATATAGAAGTAATGGGACTTTTCAAAAAGAGGACAGAAATGAGCAAAGGTGAGAAGGAAAACAGGTCCTAAGTTTCCCCAGTACCAACATATGTTTTGAAAGGGCAAAATAGGGTTTGAATTAGCAAAAAGCAACCTTTAGGTTAAATGTGACAATGCCTACTATCAGAAGATACAAGGACCAAGAATTGTGAATCTGAAGGGGCTTTTAGGTTTTGTCCATTCAGCAAAATGTTTCTGCAATTCTGCATTTTCATCCACTATAAAGAGCTGATTCATTCCTTTCTGCATTCTCCGTATCATTAACATGATGTTTTATTTCTTGGCACATGAATTAGTTTAGCTGATAGACAGTGACCAATGCTTAAAACCAAAATAACTAGGAGCGATAACCTCAATTTTCAGCACAAATTATTTAAAAAGCAATGTGTGAATTCCAGGTTTGTGCTGACTACATAGACTTAAGTGCATCTTCGTAAAAAGAGAAGATCCACTGAGAATACTGCCATGACAACTCAAAGAAAAAAAGGAACTACAAAAGACAATACTTTTGCAGATTTATGCCTGCACAAGTGATCAGATTCCTTCTGCTTTTATACATGTAGTGGCTGAGCACACTCATAACTGCCCCAGAGGCAACGGTAGTATACCATGACTCTGCTTACTACCTGCAGTAGATCTACATGTGGTACATTACAGAAAAAGTATGTTACAGTCAAAATAAGCTGCAACAAAGCGGTGTTGTCCCTCTTCATGTAACTGTAGGGTTTCATCTCTTTAAAATAATTAAATAATAATTATTAAAAATCGTAATAATAATTAATGCAACCTATAATTTTTTTCAAAGTTATTGTAAATACTATAGACCAGGTTTTTCAGAAATGCCCAGTAGGCCCATGGGAACCTCATGAAGTTCAAAAAGGCCAAGTTCAAGGTCCTGTACCTGGGTCAGGGCAACCCCCGATATCAACACAGTCTGGGGGATGAAATGGATTAAAACCAGCCCTGCCAATAAGGATCTGGGGATGAAAGGCAATGCACATTTGCAGCTCAGAATGACAATGGTATCCTGGACAGCATCAAAAGAAGCTATTAGGGAGCATCAAAAGATGGGCTACAAAGATGGTGAAGGGCCTATAGGAGAAGCTGTATGAGGCTGAGGTCACTTGGTTTGTTCAGCCTGGAGAAGAGGAGACTGAGAAGAGGGAAATGGAGGGTCAGGCTCTGATGTCTTCTCTCTAATCACCAGTGATAGGTCACAAGTGAACTGCAAGAAGTTGTGCCAGGGGACATTTAGGAAGAAGTTCTTCACCCAAAGAGTGGTGGTAAAACAATGGCACAGGTTGCCCAGAGAGACGTGGTGGATGCATTGGAAACATTCATGGTCAGGTTGAACAGGGCTCTGAGCAACCTCGTCTAGTTGAAGATGTCCCTACTCACTGCAGAGGGCTGGACCAAATGACCTCTGAAGGTCTCCTGCAATCCAAACTATTCTGATTCCACAATTAATGTTTTCAGTAGATGTGTATCTGAGTGTTTCCAAAAATTAGACTCCTTCAAAGTACAAAGATCTGGCACTCTCTTCTCCCATCACTTTCTAACCTCTTCCCCAGATTTTCCATGGCTACATCTCTAGCTAGGTTTTATTAGATATTCACCTGCAAACAATTTCTACCAATAGCCAATTTCCTGATACTGTTGTTTTGCTCAGAATGTGCAGTGCTAAAAAGCATTGATTAAATCACTGAGCACTGCAGATACACAGTTGTCAAGAACTGAAAGAATATAATTACTGCAAGTGTTTTCATGTATTTCATTACATTAGCAGGATAAATAACAAGAAAAATATTAATAAACTGCAGTGGAACCTGGATTTCACTCACACATTTTATGTATACCTATATTCAACCATTTGGCTTTACTTCCACAACTGTGTTCTTCCTACATATCAGAAAGTGTAGGAGAATGTACTGTGACCTCTCCAAGTCTGGAACTAGGGGCTGTGCACTAAGTTCTGATAAGATAGAAAGATAGATGTCTATTGGGGAAACATGATGTTGGCCAGACTGCTTAAGCCTTTTATTTTTTAAACTCCACTATTTTTAACTCCATATACTAGGAATAAAAAACAAACAAAACAAACAAAAACCAAAACAAAACCCAAACGAAGCAAACAAACAAAAAAACCAAACAAAAAAACCTCCAAAAGAAATCCTTGTTTTGCCCATTATTATAAAATGGGACCTGGATATCTGTTCTGCTTTAGTTTGCGCTCAATTGCATAAAAGATTATCATTCCCTATAAATGTATTAAAACATTACACGCATTTAAGCATGAATGTATAAAGATCTTGTATACTCTGAACGTGCAAACTCAAAGTTATCCTTTTCTATGTTTACACATACAATTAAAAAATGGAAAAGAATTCATGAAGTGAGATATTTTACTAATAGACAGAAATACCAGCTAGCCACAAAACTTCTGCACAGAGCCAGAGCCATACTCATTGAAGATGAACATTTCAGTACCATATAGTGTGTTAATTGCTGAAGTTGATTGGTGTTTTTTTCATTTTCTAACTGACATCTTACTACCATTGAATTAAAAATTTGCATTTGAGAAGTCAACTGTTGGAAAATAATACAATAGAGGTGTGTCTAAAGCACCACTCTCTACATTTATGCCTGAGCAAGGCAGTGGTGAAGTGATCATTCAGAACACAGCAGCAAATGTGGGACCATCAGCCCCAGAGTCAAAATGAGACCAGGGCTCTGGTATTTTTACCACCTTCTAATTGAATATATACCTAAATAAGAATTTTGGGATTTTTTTCTTCCAAAATGCCATTTGGCTGTGCGATCCTGTGTGCCCAACTGCAGTCTCACAGAACCATGACAAGTGACTGCTATACTCACGACTGCAAGAGGGATAATTTGATAGAACCCAGATGTGTCTGCTGAGCAGCAAGGGAGATTAGAAAAGGAAAGGGAACAAGCTGTCTCCAAACTCTCCATTTCCTTAGTGAAACACTATTACTGCTGAAAGTACCAACGAGCCTGATACAAGTTTCTGCACTTAGCACCGGGAGGTCCCCAAGCACTGTTGTGTTGTCAAAACCAAACTGCACACATCAAACTGCACATTAAGGGTGACCACCTCTGGAAGAGGCAGCTGCGCCTTATCTTCTGGGACTTGTCCCTTGTCACATGCTTCTGTGCCCAGTCTTGTGCCGGCACCAGAAGATGTGCTAGTGGACATCAACTGGGCTATGAAATATGTCTCTCAAACACCATTTTTGTCTCACAAACACCCTTTTCTTTTTTTATTTTTTTTTATTTTATTTTTATTTTTTTTCCTGCACAAAGTAGACCCTACAGAATGAGGAAAAGCAAAACGAGGGCTTAGACCTTACTCACATTTCAATGAATATTAATGAGTTCAGCTCCCAGGTGAGTGACGGTCACAACATAAAAACTTGGACAAACCAGCACATGGATAAATAGAAAAACGTTCTGTGATCGCAAATGCAACAAAGGGCAGTTCAGTATGGAGGGAGTGTTTCTTGCAATTTAAAAGAAATATAAATGTAAACAAGGAGACTTAAAAGCCTCTGTTTAACTGATCTCACATCTGGGTGCTGCACAGCAGTTACAGGAACCCTATGACACTTCTCCACTGTGCTGCCATTTGGAATGCATACTGAAATGTACTTGTCTGATGTTCTGTTTGAACAATTATATTAACAATTTCAGCTGCTGAAGTAACCTGCTTCCCCTTGTAAAAATACTTAATCAGAAATGTAAAACTCTGTATTAAAAGTACAATATATCTAAGACAAAACCAGATGTTATTTTGCTAAATTGGATTTTGTACTGCATTCATACTGACTCCTGTCACTTCAAAGAGCGCTTATACCAGAACTGGAATTTAAAAAAAGGATTATTTTGTTTGTTTTTCAGATATTCATTTCAGATATTACAAAACCTGTATTTTGAATACATAAAGAACTCCTTTTCATTCTTTTATTTCTAACTCCCAAAATGATGGAAGATTTTGAAATTAGGTGATTATTGAGACAACTCATCTGATTAACTGCAGTAATTTATAAAAAATACTTATACAAAAAGGTAAATGAAACTATCCTATTTAATTTTATAAGTTCTATTGCAACAATCTATGCCTTATTTCAAAGCAAACATGGTTCTTAAAAGCAGAGCAATCGAATCCATCATTCTTTTTTTGACTTTTTTGGCTTTATTTTTATTATCCTTCATCCAAAAACCACATGCAGACAAGAGGAAACAGAGAGCTAAACTGGCAAACTCTGTAAATCATGTCATTACTACAACCAGAAACCTCCTTTAAGGTTTGTTTTTTTGGTGATTTTTTTTCTTTCTTTTTCTTTAAGAGAAGTCTGATGTTTTCATACCCTAGAACAGTAGAAACAGTAATTTCCAGAAGAGAAATCAATTTTCAGGTTGTGTCTTCAAGTCATGCCAAAACAGCTGAGACCAATTCCCTTTCAAACTTAGCCATTGCTCAGAGTCCAGCTACAAACCGTCATGTGTCATCCTATCATCATTCACCGCTCCTATTTGGATAACACCAATGCCATCTTGTTGAGTTGCTATCAAGGTTTCGCATCTTTGCATGCCTATATTAAATGTAGTGGAACATTAGACGCAAAGCATAACTGGGGCTATCAAGCTTGATTCCTATGCAATCCTTTTGGGTTTTTTCCTTTTTCTTTTTAGCCTAGAGAACATCCAGTTTACCAATCCTGTTGACATCCCACAAAAGAGATCTAGGATCCTACAACCTAACAAGTCAGTCTAAGAGATGGGAAGATTAAAATCCTATTGCGTGGCTCGTACAGAGTACCATAGGAAAGATCAATTACTTTCCTGAGTTGTAAGTTCCTGTGACGGTAAGGATATACTTAGGTGAAAATGCCTGGGTATTACTAGGAGCTGATTATATGGCAAAATATGGGAAAAGTTATGGGAAAAAAAAGGTTTTGAATCCCCTTGGGTTCTGCCAGTCTGGTCCTAGAGAAATGCCCCTCTGTTTTCAAATATGATGAACAGTTTACCAGTGGGTGAATAAACATGTCAAGTAGTAGAGAAATTTATGAATAGCAGGAGGACCTGAGCAGTTGTGCAGTTTTATGCTAGAAACAATCCCTGCCCAAACCCTACAATTCCCTTTCTGTGCCCCCTTTCATCCCTCCTTCCCTGAAAACCCCAGAAGCCAAATTATATGTCAAGGGGAGAAAATGTTCTTGGCTTCTTGAGGCATCTAGGAGGAGAAACATTGAAACATGGGTTTAATTAAATGTAAGACTAAATATGATGCAACAAATGCAAATTAGGCATTAACATATTTATGACTGAACAATCAGCAGGAGCCAAATAATGTGTAGTTAAACTGTAAATCATAACTAACATTGGTAAGTCCAGTAGGTAGCATATCCATTTCAGCATTTAAATGAAAATATAGGGTATATCTTGCACACAAATACTGTCATGATCTATGTAACCATGCCTAATTTCTAACTGTCTTTGCTGACACTTAAAATTACGCATTATAAAAATATTATTTATATATTAAAGAAAAAATTATGAATTATCAAAACCACTGATGAAATACCTGATACATTAACAGAAGGTGACACTTTTCTTTTACTTCCAATAGCCTTTGCAAAGCAATGCTACAGTATCAGTCCAGGTAGGGGGGGCTGAATGACCCCTTGTGACATGGTAGAAATTCTGGAATGACTGATGTATCCCCAGATTCCTGAATCTGTAGAGCACTACACTTGGGTTTTCTTTTTCTTTCTTTTTTCCCATTAAAAAAAAAGGAACCTTTATGTTATGGAGATAGTCCTAATGTGCCTCAGCACGTTTAGTTTCTGGTTGCACAGCATTTAAATCAGAGTCACATCAGTAGCCATTACACAAAAGAAACACATTTCCAAACAAATATTACAGACTCATAGAATCACTGAGGTTTGAAAAGACCTCTAAGATCACTGAGTCCAACCAATAACCTCATACTACCAAACCCACCACTACACTATGTCCCTAAGCACCACATCTACGTGTCTTTTAAATACGTCCATCAATGGTGATTCCACCACTTCCCTGGAAAGACTGTCATGTGACATTTCATGTTACTTCTGACCAGAAGTGTACATCATTAAGGAAATTGCTGGCCTCAATACAGGGGACTCAAAGGCTAAGCTTTGACCTCCTTTTTATGCTAAACAAAACCTAAATGCTATGGATTCAGTAGTAACAACACTTTCCTGGTTTTGGTAGAGGAAATAGGTTAAACATGAATGCAAAGGCATAAAGTTTTCTAAAGCAGTTGTCCTGGGGCAGTATCAGATCTGAGTGCTACCTAGAATGCTGTAAACTTTTCAAAGTCCTCTGTCAGTCAGTGGGACTGGATACAAGAATCATTAGAACAATATCACTCATCTTCCAAAAGAAGACACTAACAGCTTTTGTATTTCTTCTTTTGTATATCTATTACACAGCAGCTGCACAGATTGCTGACAATGTTTCAGTGATCTCACTTCTATGAATGCAGCATGAGGATCAATCCAAGGCAAGATGCTGAATAAAGAGTTGTCAGCTACATCCACTATGCACATGCCAGCCTGCAAACGGGATATGAACTTCTTTCCCCATGGAAAATTGCCCAGGTACTCCAGTCTGTTTAATCCTTATTAGCAGTGTCAGAGTCACATCAAATCTCTGGCTCTTGACTTATGCCATCTAGTTCTCAATGGCCTTGCAGATTTAAAAAAAAAAAAAAAAAAAATTAGAAGCCAATTATTGATGTTTATTTGATGTTTAACTGCTCTTGCTGTCCCTTTAACAGACTAGATTAGAGTGAAAGGCTCTCTCTTAGCTACCTAAAATAGCTTGATGTACCTTTATAGCCTGGAGGGTCTTACCAGAAGAATGGGCAGTTGCATTTGGGAATCTGTGAACCTGAAAGGAATGATCTAAGCTTTAAAAAACACAACTGATGACAAATAATTTCTTTATACTGTTAGAAGAGCCTGTAGCTCTTGGAATAGGCCTTCTGCTTTAGTCCTGTGGCAGAATGCCTTGAAGCTAGCTCTCATCTCCTTTCACCATGCAAAGAGCTCTCAGATGAGATGCTGGGGTTTCAGCAGGAGCACTAAAGGCCTTCAAACACAAAAGACTGCTCTCAGATGATACTTCAGAATTTGTCTGCTCACTGCCTTTTTAAAGTCAAGATATATCTATAAACTAGGTTTTAGCTCACAAGCCAGGTAACAAAACAGCTCAGTGAAGCTACTTCTAAAAGACACTGACTGCAAAAAAAATAAATTCTGATATTGGTTGTAACAAAAACCTAACCAACCAAAAAAGTCAACAAAGCCGACATAGACAGTAAACTATTCAAAAATAGGTGACTTTTTACATTTTTATTTAAGTTTTTGAAACGAATTGCATTTGCAGATGACACATCCAGGATACTGTCTACTATTATATGATTTTCCTTGAGAACATAGCAAAAATAGAAGGGGAAAAATTTTATAGCAACTTGAGTCAGCTTATTAAAGTGGTCCAATATTGTCTTCTGAACTAGCAAACAGCCAAAGAATGGGAATCTACTTCTACACCTTCCTCCTCTTTAAAAGAATAACCCTGAGTTCTAGGAATCAGGAAACAGGCAGTTACCTACATATTGGGAAGGTGTTTACAGGAGGCCCTCTTTCATGTAGACTACACAAAATAAAATTTATACCTTGCACTTAAAACAAGAACAGCAACTCAAACTCTGAAATTTGCTCTTCAATCTACAGTCAGGGCAATACAGACTTCTATTCCTCTGTCCCTTCTGCACAAAGAATGTGGTCACTGCACACCTTTAGATACACATACATTTTTTAATCTAATTAATCACTAGATTGCAGGTGCAATGTATAGGTTCCTACAGGGAAAGTCAATCCAATGTTACAAAGCTCATCCCATGTTGGAATGATCCATGGAAAACATCAGGTCCCCTCCTTGCCTCTGCAAACCCTTCCTCCATCTCCAAATTTTGTTCAGAATTCTCACAACAAAACAGTGATCTTACGTACGAAATCACTGAGAGAATACACAAATTATATGATTCCATGATACTAAGAGTGATATAGTGAGTGCACTGCAGAGAAACAAGAAATATTTCCAGGCCACAGGTACATTTAAAACTTGCCTATTAACTCACTTTTCCTCTTTCCCCCTGCCTTTCCCCCTTTTTCATTTAAATAAAGGAAATAGAACCATAAATGTGTTTGTCAAAAAGGATTGAAAGTAAAAAGAAAACAAATTAGATCTTGGAATCAAATTTCCATCTAAACATGATTTAAATTCATTTTCAAAATTAGGAGAGTTGGGGTTCTTGTTTTGCTTTTGGGAGTGGGGGGGTTGGTTGGTTTTTTGTTTTTTTTTTTAAACTTTTCCTTTGCTGTGGTTTGGTTTTTTTGGTTTGTTGGTTTTGTTTGGGGGTTTTTTTTGTAATTGCATCTGAATTTCTGCTTGGATATACAGAGACCATCCTTCTACCTGCAACCCCACATGAAACAACAAGCAAACACAAACAAGCAAGCTAGCAAAGCAGAATTTCTAAGACACTTGAAATATTAATAATACCAGAGAGCCACTCTTTGCTCTGACATACTAAAGAAGAAGAAACTGGTAAAGAAAATGGAGCTATGCCCTTAGCAATAAAATCAACATTTTTGTTGATCAGTACACCAAAGTATACACTAGTAACAGCTGCCTAGTACACAGTCTAGGAATGAAGGACCCATGCACTAAATTTGGTACTATGGTACCAATCAAGAATCAGTTTTACAAGGTGTTATGTCTTTCCTGCACTTGAAGAAGAAAAATCTGTGCAGAAGTCTATGGAAAAAACCCTCCACCATTGAAACAGTCAATGTCATATTTATTATCATGTTTACACATCAGGTGGACATTTAAAATAAATTCTCTATATATTTATTTTCTTTTTAGGCCAGCAAATATAACTGTTTCACTTCTGCTCTTTAGTTTAGTAAGAAAGAGTGATTTCCCAGTCAACATATCTCTCAAAAAACACCACTGACTTCAACCTGTATCCCTGAAGTAAGGGGAACTAGTAAGAGCAGCACTGCAATGTTTTCCCTTATTGCTTCTATGCAACATAACTGATAAAATGATTGTCTAAGTGTCTGTACATACAACAACATATATATATACATACACACTCTCCCCTTTCTTCCCGTGTGCACAGTGCTTACTCTGAACAGAGAAAAACAGATTATTATTTGAAACAAACTATGTCTCAACTCTATGACATTGAAACCACCAAGTATTTGCCAATGCACATCAGTCCATCTCTAGACATAGAAGATCAGTTTGATTGATAGTAAATTGATTACTTATAGTTAAAACCCAAAAAGGGACTTTCCTAAACAGAGAAATGTAGTTGACATTTAGAACACACAGTAAAGAAAGTTTACAATGCAGCGTTTGAAATTAAATACAATAAAGTACAAAACCATGAACAAATTCACACTATCTAAAAACATGTGGATGTAATTATAAGGGCATTAAAAAATACTGAAATAACTTTACAATACATCTATAACATAGATATAGAAGTAGTCTTAGAAGTGGCCTTAATTTTTTTAATAATATTCCCCCATTTTCTCTTTATAAATTCTATACTTTTGAAGGTACAAGCCTTCTTTCTTTGAAGGTATTCCTTTTCCTTCATGCTTTTTCCAAATCAAAAATCTTTAGAGCCTAAGAAAATATTTAGAGCTTTTTATAATCCAAATTGGAACAAAGTCTAATTCCATGTTTTAGATATTATTTTAATCTTGGCTTTATTCCAACATACATGGCTGTATGTGCTTTGTATGTGAAAGAAAATGTGTAAAATCTACTGTAGTCACATGTAATATTTTGGTCACTCAAAATATATCAGAGAGCTGAGTATTTCCATTTGATACTAGATTTGAGACAAAAAAATTGAAGCTTTACATATACATAACAATCACTTTCAGTCACCAAAGCATTACTATTTTAGATCAAGAGCAGCAACCTTATCTGACAATCCTTTGCTTTACTGCTTTTTTGTACAGTAAGAATATATTAAAACCATTTCCATGAAAGAATTGATTTAATCTCTAGAGATGGTGCACATGTTCAGGGTAGGCTGAGGCTAGTTAAACTCTAGTGTATACTACATCAGTAAATAAAGATCTATTTCAAAAACTTATTGCAACAATAAATCCTGGTTTTTAGTGTGAAATTGTAACAAAAACATTTGAATGAGCTGAAAGTTTTCTAAGGGAGAAATAAAAGCATGCATCAGTGGAAGTAGTGTTTGTGCATTTTAATATTAACCATCATATAAGTGTCCCTGTGACTTCTACAATCACAGTACTGGATTATCAGGTGTGTAATCATTTTCAGTCTAACTGCCCACACATACATATCCTGCCTGGTTTATATTTGAAAATACACTGCCTTGCCATTAAATAAAAATTTAGAGATTTGTGAAAGCTAAAGAGCTATTTCATATTTATGAAAGATTTCAATTACACTTCAAGTTCCAAAGAGGAGAAACAGGTCACACTTTCACTTATCAATAAATCTAGCACTCCTTCCCTCCCATGTTCTCTGTTTAAAATACCTTTTTAACGTCACTCAACATTTGAAAACAAGCTTTTTGCAGAAGCAGGCAAAATTCATTGCTCAAGGGAGGTAAACACATCATTTCTACACAGCATAATGGAATACAAAGCCTGTAGAACCTTGAGGCACAAACCAAAACATTTTAACACGAAAACCCCTCCAGGAGGAGCCCACAAATTTCCCAGGCGACGGAGAAGCGATATTCAAACCCAGACATCACCACCCAACAGCTTGCATGGAAGATTTCCAGAATAAGCCACTAAACACACACCAAGACATATCACAGAAAGTTGTCAACGCCACCAAACCTCACTTTCTTTTCCCTGGAGCATCCTCTAAGTCGCTTGGAGAGGGAAGAATCAGCTCACCTGCACCGGGGGGGCCCAGCCGTGGGCACAGGCGCACTCTGCCCACCACCGCCCCGGGCCGCCCTGGGGCTTGCCTGGGGATTTAGGGGGGCTCCTCCGCACTGTGCTCCACAAAGGGACAGCCTTGCCCCTGCTCTGGCTGGCACCGCCGGGTCCCCAGGAGGGAAGCGCCTGAGAGCTACACTGGAGGCCCGGAGGATGCTGGTGCCAGCGGCAGGCGCAGCGGGCATCCCTGGCGACGGGAGGCACATTCCTGCCTCCGTCCGAGCCCTCGCAGCCCCCGGCGCAGCTGTGCTGCCTGGGCAGGTGCGTGTGCATGGCGCACCCCGCGCTGCCCTCGGCCACCGGGCATGGGAGCGCTGCTCCGGGCAGAGGGGAGCTCCCGTGGCGGGGCCTGGCCGGCCCCTTGGCCGCGGCTGGCGGGAGCCGCTGCCCAGCAGCTCTGTGTCAATACCGGACTCCACTCGCACAGAGACTTGACAGCATCCCCGCTGCAGGCAGAAGCAATCAATGCTCCGCGTGGCTGGGACGCACGCCCGCATCCCTTTCTGGATGACAAACCACGGGAAGGTGGGGGGGGGGAATACTAAAAAAAAAAAAAAAAATTCCGACAAAACCACTCTCGCAATTTTCAGGAAGATTTGGTTTCTTTTCTAGCTGCCCCCCTGACACAAGTCACAGGCACCCTGCTGAAGCACATTTCTATGTACAAGCTTTACAGGCAAAGTGCTTTCTGGTGGAAATAGCATCTAGACAAAGTGCTGAAAAAGATACTCCTTTGCCAATGATCCAAACAGACACCGGAGTGGTTGGTTTTTGGTTTTGGTGTTTTTTTCCCTGCATGCCTGAAAAGACCTTGTCAACAAAATTGCATCAGAAGATGCAAATGACAAGTTCGGGAGGAATGTTATCTGCCCTAAATGCTAAACCACAGCATGAACCTCGGTATGTGCTAATGTGTATAAGCTAATGTGCGTAAACAGAACAGAGAGAGCAAGAAGCTGAATTTAAAATTAAAGCCACCCCGAAAAATCCTATGCCACAAATCAACAAATCTCCAGCATCTTATATTTGTAAATGTGAATATATTTATTTGTGTGTAACATTTTCGGGATTCTGATTGATGTATCATTTTCTCCTCTGTTTTTCACCCTTTACAAATTCTTTGTTGCTTGCCAATAACTTTCTGTACAGAGTTTTCTGTAAGTCACCTCTTGGGTTTTTCTTACTAAAACAATCTCTTTTCCTTAAATTTTCCTGAAATCTTTATTTGCAAGTATTTTCTTTTATTTTTTTCTCATAGAAGTGATGGAGTGTAAAATGTATAAATCTGGGCTGACTGTTCCAAGAATCTGGAGGTGCTCAGGGGTATTCTCCAGTCTCAGGTACCTAAGTCCTTAGGACCTTAAGAATCAGTAGATCTCAGACTTGTATACATGTATGGTTTTTTTAGATTTTCTTTTCACTTAAGCATATCTCAGGTACATTTAACCATAGAAAATAACGAATTGATTTTTAAAACCAAATACAATACTGTGTGATAGAATATTTTCATGTCTACTGGTGTACGACTAGGATTTAAATACACATAAAATTTAAATGATTTTGTGATAGACATAGTTTCACCATTCCAAAGTCTGTAACAAATCTACTTTTAAAGAGCTCAAAGACACAACTATGACACTGTGCAAATATACGTTCAGGTGAGATAAATGAATTTTTACAAATGCTTTGGTGCGCAAACCCTTGGTTCAGTTATTTAATTCCTTCTAAATTGCTAACCTGGAATTCCTCAAAGCTTAGACCTTGCTAAAATATATAACAATAAGACCTGGCAGTGATTCTTGATATAACAAAATAAAATATGGCAATGTTCTAGCTGTAGAGAAAATATTTTGACAACACTGCAATTCAAATTGCAGAGAAACTTACATCAGTTTTAACTGTATTTTCATTCAAGGTGTTTGTCCCAGCTGTACTAAACTGATGTGATAATGCAAGGTTTATTCAGCACTTTACCGAAAAGCCAAAATCATGCACCATATCCTCTCACATAACAAGAACCCAAGGTAAGAACTCACATAGCTTTGCATACAGTTAAGGTCACTTCCTGTTTGAAAAACACTTATTAATGCCCTTCTGAATTGCAAGCGTAGATATGGAATCCAGAACTTAAAAGTCTGAGATAAGGGAAGAGACAAGGTAATCATTGCTACACATAAAGTAAATGTAAAGATACATGAGATGGAATCTATGTTTTTGCAATTTCACCCAAGCATAAGAAGTGAAGGTGTGCAATCTGTCCAGAAAGCGGCTTTTCTTTAGTGGTCAAGAGTAATTCAACTCTGAGCACCTAAAACCTTGTCTACGAGAAGATAATTCAAGTAATTACTGCATCATTTCCAGCAGGACAACCTCTATTAAAATAAGATATATATAGATATAAAAATAAGGGCAAGCAATGACTATAGCAGGCCTAGGGAGTAGAAAGAATCAACACACTCTGTGAGCAGACACAGTCTTCAGACCACTTATACACAAAACGTGGGGTAAAGTCATCTGCACCACAGCACTAAAATGTTTATCACAAACCACCCTAGCCCTGCACCTTAAAGTAGTAGATGACATTTTAGCACCCTTACTGCAACCCAATCAGAACAATGCAGAACTGCAAAGGCATCCTCTTGACATTTATATGTATCCTGTTAAAACAGTCCATTTGAAATAGCCTCTTATCAGAATGTGTAAAAAGTGAGGTTTTTTTCAAAAGAATTTGACACCACTGAACTTGCCCTTAACCTACCCAATATTTCTAGGCTATTTCATACTTAGAACATTTGTAATGGAAAAAAAATCCTATAAATAAATGATTTTTTTAAAGGTTGGCACTGCCTATGTAAGACAAAAATATTTGAATATGAGATATATATGTGCAACTAATTGCCAGACAACACGGTAAGATGGATTCAAAAGATAATGCAATTTCATCCGCTGTAATTGAGCCATTGTATTAGAGAGGATGGCACGCACCTCTGGATGAACTTGGATTAACACATGGCTCAAATCCACATGCCCCAACTGTCATCCTAATTTGATAGTAACTGGTGCACAAAGCAAAACTGAATATTGTACAATATGCGATGTGAACTGTGTTTGACCCAATAGTTTTGTGGAAAAATCGCACTAATTTTCTTTTTAAAATATTAAGTAGGCATGACAAAATGGAGGAAATAGATTTAGCTGTTATTCTACCAGCACAAATAACTGTAACTGGATTACAGTAATGTTGGACATACACCAAAAAAAAAATGCTGAGAATAGTTTGCTTCAGGCAAAAATGTGCATACAGGAAACAAAAAGTGCATATGGGAAACAAAAATTATTAATAGAGTTCTGAAGGGGAAGCTAGAATCATGGGCAAAGATGATTTAGATGTAGTAACAGATTTTCCCCTCCAACTAATAGTGCAATGTTATGCAACCATAAAAAATACGGGATAAAAGAAGAATAAAAGAGGAGTAATAAATGGCAGAGCAGACCAACTTATTTAGTGATCCTAAATTTCTACAAATGCTTTTCTTGAAAGAATAATAATGAGAACGATTTTTAACACGATAGCAAGGCTGCTGAAATCAGTCAAATGCAATTTCTGTGCAACTTCTTTGGTTGGTTGCTGAAAAGCAATTATGCTTGCATAGAAATAACAGTCTCAGTGGTGACATGGGCTAGAAGGAATGGTTGTGACGAGTCCAAGATTAGGCCAGGAGCCAACTGACCTGGCACAACTCATTGTTATCATAGGGTACCTAGGAAATTTTGGACAAATAATTTGATTTCCATAACTATTCATATGTAAAATGAAAAAAAAAAACCCACTGCATTTAATGAAATCAGAACATAAAGGGTGGGGAAGGACACAGTTGAAATAAAAAGCCCAGCTTTTATTTCAGGCCTGTCTACTCCTCTCTTCCTCCAGGTGTGCGAGGTAAAAGGCATGCAGGACTACAGCATCACAAATAAAACAGTAGAAGAAGAAAAATCTAATAAAAGGTCGTACTTAAAAAATCCACCATTAAGGAAATTTCATTGGAGATCTATCAATGGCTCTTAAGAGTAACATTTTGTTTACTTTAAAAAAAGTTGCACAATCCCCATATCCTTTAAACAACAGGATGGGCCTCAATCTTTGCAGTTTTACACAAAAATACCAGTACAGCACTGAGATGCAGCTCCCTGCACAACGGATCAGCCTCTCTGATCAAGGGCATGCTCTTTTCATTTTTATGAGAAGCTAGACAAGCTTAAGGAGTTACAAACATGAATGTGTCTATTTTCAGTGTTAGCTGCATGTCCTAGGGTTAACATAAGGACAATAATTTAGAAAGCAAGGTACAATGAAAAAGAAAAATGACAAGGGTTTGGAAGGGATGTATATCAAGAGAAGGAAACAACCCTCAGTGGGGAATATTAAGTCAAAATCAATCATGTCAAAGCTGGTGGAGAACAGCGCAACAGGTTTACCAATTTGAAATCCAAGTAAATCAAAGAATCATACAATTACAGTGGAATGAAATACAAGGGCATTTCCATGGCCTTACAGAAACTTCCCTTACTGGACCTACTATTTTCAAGTAGAGGTGTTGTGCCGCTTTTGGCTGGGCTACAGTTTATCTAGAGATGTTTGTTGCTGAGCAGTTCTTACACAGAGCCAAGACCCTTCTCCTCCTCATACTGCCATGCTGACAAGGAGGTTGGGCGTGCACCTATTTATGACAGGTGATTTTTGATTTTGAAAGAGAAATTCAGCTATGCTGGGTCTCCAGCCAGATGAAAACATAAGCGTACAAGTATACCATAAATACCCAGGAGATATCCATAGAATAAGTTAATCAGGAGTTTTATTACAGTCACATTGCATTCACATAACAATAAGCATGAATTGTAAAAAGAAAGAGGACAACATTACTAAGCTAGAATTTTTATTCCAATGCTGGCTATCCATGTAGAAAATAAAAATGCCAATTAGTCAACTCAGGCAGTCTTTTTTAGAAGTAGTGCCTATATACTCTTTCTAACCGATTACTTCCCATTAGAGTTATTTTGAAAGACCTTATCTCAAATTTATGAGTAGACAATGAGAAATTATTTATTCTCTGCAAAGCTATTTGTGTTATGTTTGTAATACACCTTTAAATAGTTTGGCACAGTTCTGGTACTGACTTATTATGCGCTAGTTAGAAGTTTCTACTGCCGATGAACAGAAAGCAGAAAGATGCAATCACACAGCACAGCCAGAAAAGACAAGGTTTATAGCACACATTACCAAGACCTTAAGTTACTAACCTCTCTCTTCAGCCTTTAGAAAGCAAAGACTTGTTTTAACTAACATAAACTTCACAACAAAAGCAAACCCATTTGAGTGGAACATAATTGATTCAATATTAAAAGAATAATTAAAATCTGTCTTGTTTCTCTACAGTTGCTATCTGGCCACCCATGAGATTTAATTACAGATGAAAACAATGTCTAAAAATATTTCTCAAACAGAAATATACTAGTGAGTTTTTGTAAAGGAATTACGTACAAGTCCCTGTGCTGTGTATTTCTATGACAAGGATGGCACCTAAATCAAGAAAGGGTGCTATAGAAGCAAGATGAATCCTTGGTGGTTTTATAATGAACTTTATCCATAAGCACAGTCATTCTAAACATAAGATGCTTGTATATATTTGGGTATTTTTTCTTAATATCAGTCTTCATTACTTGGAAGAGTGAAAATAACCTATTGGGTTATTTGGAGCATCTATAACATTACATCTTATCTCCACCAAGTGACCTTAAAGGCCTGGACACATTGCTTTTTGCTTTGATACAGCTAGAAGTTGATGAACTTAATGTGGGATGGAGAGGATAAAATTCTAAAGTGCGTGTTATACAGTAGATTAAACAAATTACGATTGTCTGGCTAGCACTGTACAAATAAATAAAAGCAAGCTAATGGCTATGATAAAAAGCAGTTTCTCAATATTAGTAGATGTAAATGCAGCCTGCTATTCATAGCTAGTTTTAGGAAGAGAAGACCTAATCATAAGGATGATTATTAAAAAAAATAAATAAAAAAATCCAGGAAAGAAACTCTCAGTTACAAAACACATGACTTCCCTTGGAACCACTTGCTGTCTTAGGCAAACAATCCAGTCTATATAACAGGGTCACAAGAAAAGCACATTAGCTTCTGATGGAAAAAAAAAATAAAATATTTTATATTGTCAAGTAGCAAATCCAGCATGTCCATGTTGATCATTTATCAACAGTCCTGGCTCACTGGGGAGAATGACTAGATGGCTAGAAGTTGGGCAATATGATGCCCATCCATATGAAGGGCCAGAAGGAGGATCCAGGAAACTAGAGACCTGTCAGCCTGACCTCAGTGTCCAGCAAGGTTATGGAACAGATCATCTTGAGTGCGATCACAGGGCACCCACAGGATTGCCAGGGGATCAGACCCAGCTGGTGGATGAGGGGAAGGCTGTGGGTGTGTCTACCCGGACTACAGCAAAGCCTTTACCACCATCTCCCACAGCATACTCCTGAAAAAGCTGCAGTCCATGGCTTGGACAGGGGCACTCTGCTGGGTTAAGAACTGGTTGGAGGGCTGGGCCCAGAGAGTGCTGGTGAATGGGGCTGCATCCAGCAGTCACTAGTGTGGGGCCCAGTCCTGTTCAGTATCTTTACTGATGATCTGGATGAGGAGGTCTAGTCTACCATTAGCAACTTTGCAGATGACAGCAAGTTGGGTAGAGTGTTAATCTGATGGAGGGCAGGAGGGCTCTCTGCAAAGGGACCTGGACAGGCTGATAAATGGGCAAAATCCAACAGTACAGGTTCAGCAAGGCAAGGCTGGGTCTTGCAATTTGGCCACAACAACCCAATGCAGTGCTACAGGCTGGGCACAGAGTGGCTGGAGAGCAGCCAGGCAGGAAGGGACTTGGGAGTACTGATTGACAGGAAATAACATGAGCCAGCAGTGTGCCCAGGTGGCCAAGAAGGCCAAAGGCTTCCTGGTCTGTATCAGCAGTAGTGTGGCCAGCAGGACCTGGGCCGTGATTCTTCCCCTGTACTCAGCACTGGTGAGGCTGAGTATCTTGAGTACTGTGTCCAGGTTTGGAGCCTTTAATTTAGGTAGGACATTGAGGTGCTGAAGCACGTCCAGAGAAGGGCAACAAGTCTGGTGAAGGGTCTGAAGCACAGGTGCAACAACCATCCAGCCAATTCCTTATCCACTGAGTGATCCATCTGTCAAATCCACCTCTGCCTTTAAGAGACAAGGCTACGAGATATGAGACAGGTTGATTTCTGAATGTCCAGAGAAGTGCTACGAAGATGGTGAAGGGCCTAGAGAGTAAGTCCTATGAAGAATGGCTGAGGGAATTGGGGCTTTTTAGCCTGAAGAGGAGGAGGCTCAGAGGGGACCTTATCACTCTCTACAACTACCTGAAAGGAGGTTGTACCCAGGTGGGGGTCAGCCTCTTCTCCCAGGCAGCCAGCAACAAGATGAGAGGATGTAGTCCCATGATGTACCAGGGGAGGTTTAGGTTGGACATTAGGAGGAATTCCTTCACAGAAATTATGATTATGCATAGGGATGGAATGCCCGGGAAGGTGGTGGAGGCACCATTCCTGGAAGTGTTTAAGAAAAGACTGGATATGGCACTTAGTGCCATGGTTTAATTGACATGGTGGTGTTCAGTCGTAGGTTGGACCTCATGATCCCAGACATCTTTTCCAACCTAATTGATTCTGTGATAGAACTACTGTCTACATTACTAAAGGAGAAATAAGAGCAAATCAAAGAACACTTGAGTAATCTTGTACTGAAAAGTAGGTAATGATGTGTATTGCAAGGGTTTTATTTTGCTTTGAATGATTTATTGAAATAAATTCCAACATTTAGGTAAAAAAGCTGCCCTTCAGTCAAACAGTTCTCACTCTGACAAACATTTTCCTGAGTTACTTTCACATTCCAGCTCCTTGTTTTCATCAATTTATTTCTATTCTCTAATTTTACTTTAAATTATTCTTTATCCCTCCCAGTAATCATTAAGATCAAATGAAAGGCTCCCACAGTTTGTTAGTCTGTTTATCCAGTCTGTTAAATAGTCCCTCATAATTCAGCTCTATTCCATAAACATTTCACTGTTTTCTTTCTACTTTATCCAGTCTAAAGAGGATTAGACCTTTTCAGGTTTGTGTGATAGCTAGCTGTTGGTGACAGGTGAGAAACCAAAACCCTACGACAAAAAAACCCAAACCAACAAACAACAAAAAACAATCAACCAAACAAAAAGAATGAACAGCCCCCAGAATATTGAAAAGAACAAGTTTATAAAATCAATCCACCTAATTGGGAACTCCTTGCAAGACCATTTGTGGCAAACTATTGATTTCCTTAATATCCTGGAGCATGTCAGGATTAATTTAAGAGAACCTTGTGCAATGACCTGATTTTTTTACACCACTTTTTACACCTTAAAACACAAAGTCTTTATTATTCAGTTAGCAGTATGGCTTTGATACCATTCTATATGTGCTATAGAATTTCTTACTCCATTTTGATACATGTTAAAGACTTTGTGCTTGGTTTGCTTTTGCTAACATTATATTACATCCTTCCTATGCAGATTACAGAAATATCCTTTGGCTTTACTTCTTTGTACTAAGTTTCTTAAAACTATGATGTGCCAATATCTTCATTTATACAAAGGATTCCAGCTCATCCATAAAAGTAATTTAAATGTACATACTACTTGAATTCCATAAACAGAATAATATTACTTGTCTCAAGGATAGACCAAAGAAAGTTATGAAAAAAATGTGGTAAATAATTAATATAATTATAAAAAATGTTCCTCTAAAGTGCATTGTTAGTTCATGGAACTCACTGTCTGCAGATAAAACAAAACTCAAATTGAAAGCCTTGGTAGAAGCTATGGTTATAATTCTTCCATAATGTATATATAACTGCAATTCAGGAGATGAAAAAAACTAACTATGGATTGGATGGTCCCCCAAAAAATAAAAAATGCTATTGGCAGATAATTCTGAAAGAGTGGACACTTTTCCTGAGTTTTTGTCTCACTACCACTGAACACAGTGCATGAGTATTTTTTAAAAATAAAACTTCACACAAATGTGAAAGTGTATTTTTAACTAGTTCATCATGACATGTTCATCTACCATTTCAATCAAACATAATTTTGTTCCCTCATGACTAATGACTGATTAGTGAATTGCTTTTATGCCAAAATAACTGCTTCTAAATACGTTCTTAAATAGATATAATGATTGCAAAAAATTATAACAGGAAAAAAGGAGCATATATCAACAACATTCTTCCAGATTTCTTTCAGCTCAAGAATATATTGACTTCTGAAAGCAATACAGAAAGTTTTAGAGAAAGAGTTCAATGTAAATTTATCATTAGGAAGAAATAAGGAACTATTACTTGAAATCTCTAATATTTAGTGCCTCTCAAAAAATATTTTGGAATAGTGGAATTGAGCAAATAGTGTTACTTACAAAGACACTTGAGTACTCTGTTTTCTTTGTTATTTAAATTCTCTAGAAAGAGAGTTACTGGAGTGCTGCTGAAATTAAAATTGGAGATGGACAAGAACAGTGACAAGAACAGTAACAAGAAAGTTTTCTACAGGTACACCAGGAACACAAGGAAGACAAAGGGAAACGTGGGACACATTGACAAAGACATGGAAAAACCTTTGCTATGAAATGAGTGCTTTCTCAGTGTTCATAGGCGAGGTCTGCTCTCCGGCTTCCCTAGTCCCCCACAATGGGCAGTAGAGTCCAGGACTGAAAGTGTTACCCATAACACAGGCATATGAAGCTAGAGATTACCTAAGTAAATTGAATGCACACAAGTCCATGAAACTGGATGGAATGCATCCAAAAGTGCTTAGGAAGCTTGACAACGTTGTAATGAGACCTCTCTCACTGTTGTAAGGTTGTGGTGTCAGGAGGAGTCTTGATAACTGAAAACCGCAAATATCACACCTATCTTCAAGAAGGGCAAGAGAAGGATCTGGAGAAATAAAGAATGGTCTTTCTAATGTCAGTCCATGGGAAAGTTACAGAACAAATTAAAACAAGAAGTTCAAAGTTCACATACTAGAGGAAGTTGTTGATCCACTTATAGGCATCACTGTCATTCATAGGAATTGTGACAGAACAGAGAAATACACTCATAAAGTTCAAGGAAGGAAATGTGAAGTCTGGCACCTTGGGAGGAATAAACCCATGCAACAGAATCAGCTGGGGACTGACGAGCTGGAAACAGGCTTGCAGAGAAGAAGCTGGGTGGCCTGATGGAAAAGTTGAACAGGAACTAGCAGTGTGCCCTTACAGCAATTAAGGTAAACCATATGCCGGTCTGCATTTGTAGGATTATAGAAAGGACATCAAGGAAAGTGATTTCTCACTGAATATTATGAAAACATATCTGAAGTACTGTTTCTGGTTTGGGCTATCCAGAATAAGAGAGAGATGAGCAGACTGAAGTGAGTCAAGTGGAGAGTCACCAAGAGGGTCAACAGATTGGAGCATGTGATGTCTTTTGGGCCAGAAAAGATGCTAGGGGGCAAATTCAGCTGCCCCTCTTCTAAAATGGATGGTTACAGAGAAGCCAAACTCTTCAGAGCTGTGTAGCAAAAGGCAAGGGCCAACTAACACAAGCTACAGCAAAGGAAATGTCATTAGATGTCAGGGGAAAAAAACTACCATGAATGTGATCGAGCACAGGAACAGGTTGCCCAGTTTACAGTAAAGACTAATGCTCATATAAGAGCTGTAGATGCATCCTTTTGCTCAAAAATGTCCCCTAGTGTAGAGTACATCTTTGAGGTTTGACTGGTCAGTCATTCTTTGGTATCTCTGCTTGAGACACCCAGCTAGTATAATGTAGATTAAACTGTTTGATAGAAGGGACAATTGCTTCCTTTTTACCAAAACTAAGTAGCTGGCAAGAGTCAACTCAGCCTTATTTACCTGATTATTTCCTCCCAGCTATTTTTAAAAAATACTGACTGTAGATCTTGGCAGGTGAAGATAAACTATTTCACTCTGGAAACTTCATACTGTGGATCTGCCAACAAACTGAAAGCATGTGAGAAAACTGAGGAAACTATAAAAAAACCCCAAAATAAATCAGGCTCATATTAACTATCCCAGGACTCCCAATATGGCAAAAGAGAACACCAGTTTGCATTAAATACTAATGGTCTGTTCTCTTCAGAAAAGAAGTAATACATTTGTTGTCAACAGCTTTAGGTAGCTGTTAGTAGACTCTCATGGGATTAAATTTTTGAAGATTGTTGACAAAGTATTTGTTTGACAGAGTGAAAGGTTTAATTGCATGTCTTCCAAATCCTTCATTCTTTGCGGAGTGGTTTGCAGGACAATGCACCTATAACCAACAATTGATAATCAACAGAAGTGACAGGGTCCCGAGGGCACTCAGACCTAATTGTCCCTGCCCACCTCTCTCATGTCCTGCCCTACCCTCCATACAGCCCAGAAACCCATTTCAGCTGTGTCTGGGGTTACCGGTCACAGCTTCAGGACTGCCCTGCAGTATGTGGTCTTCAGCTCCGCTACGGCACTGCTCAAGGTCATGACCCACAAATGTACGGAATCAAGGAATGAAATGCATGATTAAAGTCCCTGGACGACCTGCTGTTAAGGAAACTTTCCTGTCCAACCATCTAGGAGCCACTCTGGCAGTCACACTTTCACCACCTGAGCTGCGACCAAGGCGTCTTCACAGCTACACCCCCCACGCTCACACAGTCAGACCAGGTTTCCTTACTGGCCGGACCCCAGGTTTCCCATAGCAGACTCTCAGTCAGCTCAATCCTTAAAATAATTTAATTGTCATGCAATATCTAAGTAACAGCTCAGCTGGTGCCTCCACGAGGGGACCCGAACAAAGGAACCCCTGGGCTTTTATGCTCTCCCAGTCTAAGCATGGGAAAGCCTGGAGTTGTGGGCTCCTGCTGTGTCTCTGAGTGTCTGATCACCTGGATGTGCCACAAGTCCCTGTGCCCTTTGTTATGGAAAGGGACTCCTGCCTCCCAGAGCTCAACCTGCAGCTGGCACTGCACCTGCACCCTGAGCTGCTGCACTGAATGTACTCCTCAAACCTGCTCCCATGTGTTCTGTGGTATTTGAGGACACATGTGCATAGTTTTCAGTTGCAAATTCTGTTTGTGTTGCAAGTTGAAAGTAACCAGTGTAAATACAGAAAATATTCAGAGATTTTTATCTCCTCACAGCAAAATAATTTACAAACCTTTTACAGGCATAAAGTAATTTGTGTATAGATGGAATATTGGCAGCAAAATTCAAAAACCAATTAGATACATAAAGCCAGGCAAATAACTTCTCTGTGGAATGTCTTCTATGACCTTCACTCATCTTCATTAATTTTATCTTCTAAGGCATTTGAGATTCATTTCTCTTTGGACAGACAGCTTTTGTAAAGGTCTCTCAGCAGTGGTTTGCCAATATATATGTATTTGCCATCCAAAAGTAATCTACACGCTCAATTAAAACAGGGTTTTGTACTAAATCAATACCAACAGTTAATATTTTCTTATTGAAATAGGCTGTCTTCTGCTTCAACTAACACAAAATACACACCATGACTCAGATTGTATTTGATTTACCTGCTCAAAACAGGAAAGCAAAATAAAAGCTATATTTACATAACTACTTGAAGTCGGATGTAATTTTCCACAACAGCTCTCACCCAAGATAAGGCTGACATGGAGTCTAATAGACAGTCTTGAGTTTACTCTAGGTGTGACTCGACAGATTCATCTTGACCTAAAACCAAGTCTTTTTACTCTCCAGATTATCTCAATCCAGAATCCTGCTCAAACTGCCCAGCAAAAAGAGATAATCCCAGCCAACAGTGGGCTGAGATGCCTGTCCTCAAAGAGAAGTGGATACAGCACAGCCAAAAAAATTGATCTCACCGTGAGCAGGAAAAGGCTGACAATGAGGGCAGGATGTCTTGCCTGAGTTCATCTTAGCGGATTTTAGCTTGTTTAGTAGTGACAGCAATAGCCTAGCACTCAGGTACTTATTTCCCAAACTTATCTAACCTCATTTTTGCTGATAACAATTCATGATGGATTGAATTGCCTGTGACTCTAATTTAAATGTGTCACAGAAGAGATCAGATAAATGATGATATCAGAACTCTCAGACTATCAATGTTAATCCTACAAAAAAAACACAAAAAACAAACCAACTTTAAATCAAGACTTGATGGTTCTGGTCACTTCTAAACTAAAGCTGAACACACTTTACATTGATTTCCCCATTCTCAAACACACACTTTCCAGAACCTGACTCCTCCCGTAATCACTTTGCTAAAAGGTAGACTGAAAGTTGTTTCATGTTCTTCCTTTCTCTGAGCATCAAAACAAAGACAAATAAATACTGCAAGATGCATTTCAGTTTTGACAGAAACAAGAGAACAAACCAAAACCCCAGTAATCATTATATTGATCCATCGTTATAGACTTTTTTTTTTTAATACCACCACAGAATATTTAGAATCTACTACACTTTTTTAGGTACAACCTGTTACATCAATAAATTCCGTGACATTTACTTTACACTTCATCTCCAACCTGAAGTCACCAAACTGGCTCATCCTTACTATAGTACATGAAAGGGTTGGGCATGCATCTTTGTTTTCTGTGCATCTATGTGGACAGTTGACTGTCAGTCGATATATAGAATGTGTGACTGTCTGGTTTTTTTGAACCTCTACCTGTGTGATGAACTAAACCACCTCCAGAACCTTTTCTGGATTAACAACCATCCAGCAAAATCTACTGGAATTAGTAAATAGTTCAAAGGTAGTCAAAAATATGTTTCCCAGTACCCTCACTAGTTACCAAACAAATAAAAGTGCTCCAGTTGAGCTTCCATGCTTTTCTGTTTTACTCATGTCAGCAACCCAAGGACGTTGGATATATTTTCATGTAACACAGTTCACAGAATCGCCGAATAGCTGTGGTGGGAAGGAACTAGTCAGTGCTAAACAGAGGGGAAGGATCATTTCCCTCATCCTGCTGGCTCAGCTTATTGCAGCCTAGGGGACTGTTGGCTTCTTTCACTGCAAGGGCTGGTTTGTGGTCAACTTGGTGCTCACCAGGACCACCTGTTCTGTCTCTGCAGCCAGTTCATGAATGGCGTTCATCTCTCACGTAATTATTTGGACAACTTTGTGGCAGACCTCTGCACTCAGTATGGGTCCAGTATGGAAATAAGAAATGGCACTATAGGACCCAGCTGAGTGATTAGGGTATTCATCTGTTGAGGGAAGGAACTGGGTGCCAGTGTAGCTTAGAACAAAGTATTGTTTTATAAATCTCATTTGCAATGTTCAAATCTCTTTGCTTTGACTATCATACATCTGGAAAACTGAAAAACAATGAACCTACAAGTCTTGAGCATTTTGGGAATGGTGTATATCGGGATACACGGAAGAATTTTGGTAGTATGACCTTAACAGCAGGTCTCAGTAATCACAAAGAAGGTTACAGAGAGAACCTTGCTTCACAAGTGACCTAGAGGGCTCAGCATAAACCAATGGCTCGATCACAGCAAAAAGATGAATAAATATCACACAGGTTTTGTCTGGGACTATGATATTTTAATGGAACTAAAATGTAAGGAAATTGCTCACCACAAGGTAGCCAACACTGCCAATGTGACAATTATTTTCAATTACGTATTTTTCAGACCAAAGCTGTCAATTCACTTGTAAAATATCATAGCATTCATAAGGTAACAACTCAGACCCAATTAAGTTTCAGTCCTGAAAAGTAATTAATTTCATCTTATTGTTTAAATCTAGAGACTTGGTGTAACATTAAAACCCACTTAGTCAATTTATAATAAGTAAAATTCCTTCATTTGCTCTGACTTGCAACTCTAACCCTGTCTCACAAATGGCTGAATGACACCAGGACAAAAGTGGGCTGGGCACTGAACAATTTACTGACCTAAACCTTAGCATGTATGCACGGCCCTGGGTGCAACTAATGAGAAGATAGAGAGAATTAAAGCTCTGTCTCCCTCCTTATATGCAAATAAACAACATATTTAAACAGTCAAAAGCAGTCAAAATCTAGTCCTTAGTATTTCAATCTTCATTACAGTCACATTTCTGCTTCTAGAGCCAGATCACATCAGATTCTAAATCATTCTGATTATAGTAATTTCCATATTTTACAAGACCTTTTGCAATTCTGTAGTTATTGATGTTAACTACAAAAAGAATAAGAATAAATTTCCCCAGTAATGAACCATTATATTATCTTCCCAGACCCTGAGGATAACTTTGAAAAGAATGTTAGTTATCTCTAGTGGAGATATGTAAACAGATGTTGTATTTGTCATCTGATTAAGCTTTTCAGGATGATCATTAAAGTCACTTACCCATATGGAACATCATATGTACCTACTGTTTCACTAGGCAAAGCATATTCTTTGGTCTGAAGAAAATACACAATTCGTGATATTTTAGGAATGATGAGGAATATGATTTTTTTTTCCTATTCTCCTTTGGAATTAAATTAAGGTTATCTGGATGAAATGGTTTTCAAGACCTCTCTCATCTGCACCACAACAGAGAGTGTGTGCAGATGATCAAGAAGTTCTTACGGCTAAAAAATTTAATCATTCCTGTGACTGCTGGCTTGGACCTCCTCTTCTGCCAAAGTGTTTCTATGTTCCCCTGGGGAAGACATTTAAAATAACATTGTCACCCATGGCCATTGCATATGCCTAATTTTCTCACCATTGAAGTTGAAAGCTTCCGGTCTAATCTGCAGTAAGATCAAAAAAAAACACCAAAAAATGCAGCTGATGTCAACATGAATTTTCTTATACACTTCTCACACGTGCTTTACAGGTTGAGCAAATCCTGAATTATCAAGCGTGAATAAATCAAGAACCCAAAATTAGTGTGAAGGAGAGTTTAGGTTTTGGGTTTGGGTGTTTGGTTTTTTTTTGTTGTTTGTTTGCTTGTCTTTTGTTATTTCCCTGTGCTCTAATTTGCCCTCGAGTTTGTTATCTGAGTGATGAAGTTTTCCCTCTTCCCTCCTGGTTCCCAGCTGCACTTTCCTTATCCTGTCTTTCCCAGAACACATCTAGACAGACGGATTCATATAACCACTAATGCCCAGTTTCAAAACTACTCAGACTCAAAATGTAACGGTGTTAACACAGTGCTGTTCCCAAACCAATACAGTCTGTTTCTCAGTTTGGCTTATTATTCTAGGGAATAAAATTTAAAAAAAAAAAAAAAAAAAAAAAAAAAAAGACTGAGCTTTCTATTCCAGTACATGAAGACATCCAAGGATGGAGTGACTTGTTACAGTGAAAGGCTGCCTTCATCTTGAAGCTAATCATGCTTAATCCCTGGGAAAACAATATCCATGCACTTTGGTTAGTAGCAGGAGCAGTAAGAACCTTCAGCATGTGCAAGAAAAATAGCTCTTTGAAGACTTAGTTATTATCTGTAGCAAGTATGTGGAATGCCTGTGTGAATTCTGGATTGTAACTCGGCCAAATTTGCTTGCATTTTCAGAAGAACTACCATTAACAAAAACTAATCTGCCTTTTCTAGAAGTGCTTAAATATTAGGAATTCTAGGCTTAGTTACTTATGTTTGAAAATAAATAGTGCCTATGACTCCCTAATATCGGTCCATAAATGACTACATTATTCTGGATAAAAATGGTCAGATCAATCTGAGACAGACACAAAACATGGAAAACTTTAGTTTACCATTTAAACACTAAGAAATTATAGTATAGATAACATGAAGCAATGCTAATAATAACAGATGTTACCACTTCTGCCTATCTTTCCTGGTTTTGGCAGGGCTACAGTAAATTTTCTTCATGGGAGCTGGGACAGAGCTGTGTTTTGGATTTGTGCTGGAAATGGCATTGATAACATGGGGATGGTTTCATTCCTGCGGAGCAGTGCTCACCCAGAGTCAAAGCCCTTTCATATTCCCAGACAGTGCTGCAGGAGGTATAAGTTTCTTCGTCCTCCTTGCAGCCACACCAACTAGTCCTGCTCTCTTCCACCCTCACCTTTCCCTTGTTCACTCTCCACATATGCTTGTTTCAGCCTCCAGTATCCAGTTTCTGATTACACTCCTGCTCCCTTGGCTGAGATATCATGACACTCATATTGTATCACGTTTCTTCTATTTTAAGTATTTCTGTCATAAGAGAAAGGCACTTCCCAAGCCTCCTTCTTGCTCTCATTTAGATAATATTTCAGATACTAAGAAATATGCTATCATACCTTCACCAAGAGATTCTCTAATGAAAACGGTTCACAGTTCTGCTATAAAATGCCTCAGCATCCAACTGAGAGTTGATAAACATATTAAAAAGAAGATATGGTAGCCAAGACACTTTTAAATACAGCTTGGATGGTGTTGTAAAGGGGAAACCAGCCACCAGTCATCAGTATATCTACGACTGGATCTAGCAAATTCACGTTAATTATTCTTTGTACTTCATTAAAGAAACCAGGATTTGCAATTTAACAGGCCTTTGATTTTACTTCTCATTCCTGTTGTGTTGCAGTCCAGAGTATCTTAATGGCAGTATGAAGAAAATCAGCACAGAATTTCATTAATTATACTCTTGTTGAAAAAAGTAATGAGACAAAGTGCATAATCATGAAAACCTCTGATAGAAACCACGGGTTAAATGTAAAACTCATTATTTTTTACAGCCTTTAAAATATAACTTTTTTTTGAAGGATACCTTCAAATGTCTTCAAACAAAGGATGTTTACCATTAAGTACACGTTATCAATACCCCTAGAATCATAGAATCCTGTAACAGTTTGGGATGGAAGAGACCTTAAAGATCACCCTGCCATGGGCAGGGAACTTCCACTGGACCAGGTTGCTCAGAGACCCACCCAACCTGGCCTTGAACACTGCCAGAAATGTGGCATCTACAGGTTCTCTGGAAGACCTGTTCCAGTGCCTCGTCACCCTCACAGTAAAGAATGTCTTCCAAATATATAATCCAAGTCTGCCCTTTTCCTTTTTAAAACCACTGTCCCTTGACCTACTGGAATAAGCTCTGCCAAAAACTTTGTTTCCTTCTTTCTTTTAAACTCCCTTTAAGTACTGGAAGGTCTCCCTGGAGCCTTCTCTTTTCCAGTATGGGCAACTTCAGCTGTCTCAGTCTGCCCTCATAGGAGAGGTGTTCCAGCCCTCTGAGCATCTTCATGGCCTTCTTCAGACTTTTTCCAACAGGTCCAAGTCCTTCTCGTTGGGCATCCCAGACCTGGATGCAGTACTCCAGGTGAGGTCTCAAGAGCAGAGTAGAAGGGCAGAATCACCTCTCTTGACCTATTGGCCATGCTGCTTTAGATGCAGACTGGGACACCTATCCCTGCCCTTCCTTTTATCCTGGCCCATAAACTCTCGGTTGGTTCCTTACCCATACTGAGGTGGAGCTCTTTGCACTCCAGCTGATCACTGACATTGAGCAGAACGGTAATGCTAAAACACATTCTGAGAGAAACAGATGAGTCTCTATTATTGTAATTGGTACACTTGACTGATGATAATTTTTCCCCTAACTGAATATTCTTAATGACAACATCATTAGATTTCATTTTATTGTGGTGTCAGTAACAAACAGAAAAAACAATAAACAAGGGAATATGCATTTCGAAGCAAAGAGCTGTTTCATATAGTGAGTCTGTACTGGAGAAGTCTCTGCAATAGAAGGTGTTAAGCACTGAACTTCAGCAAATATAGAAGAAAACGAGATGAAAGTGTGTACTGTCTCTCTGAGACATTTTCTACATTGCTCAGGCATCATTAAAAGGAGCTACCGCTGAAATCTGAAGCACAATAATTGCCTGGCACTGGCTCCCTGTGTCATTCTGTCCTGAGTGTCTTTGCCATCCAGGTTAAACCCCACTGCCAAGGGGAAACTGCAGAAGGGCACTGGGAAGGTGGCATGATGTTGTTGTTGTGAGGAGCCAAGCACTCCGCAGGAGCTACTTTGGGTTGTTTCCCAGCTCTCTGAGCCACAGTTAATAAGGTCAAGACATTGCTTCAGTAAAATTCAGTCTCTCTCATAGCAGAGCCCTTGCTACAGCAACAATCTGTGCCATGTGCAGTAATATCCTGTGGACAGTGACAATGCATGTGATACCCAAAGACCACAGTGACGCTCTGTGTGTGTCTGTTATAACATACTTTCACACATCAGTATCTCCAGCAGCATTGCTTTAGGCTATCGCTTACACCAGCATTTGCAAGCATCTCCAACACTAGGATCTCATAGACTCCCTAGCTCAATGGAATGCTGTCCCCACTACAAATGATACAGTTTCACATAGGCAGAATCAAGCAATTATCACTTCTACGGGTTTTTTACAAGTTCTATGTTTTTTTTTTCTTTTTGAGAGTTCTGAGTTACTTGTCAACCCAGAGTCAAGAGTTACAAAACCAAATGGGAAAATTTCACCTATTGCACTTGCAGTACACAAATCAAGTTTCTCCATGATATCAAGCAAGCTTTTTACAAAAAGGAAATTTAAGAATACTTTGAAGACCAGACTTCTCAAATTAAGTGGGTTTTTTCCTTAACTGTTAAATACTTTACACCTGATGCAAAAGTAATTTTAAATTCTTTTGATCCCAGTTAATGAATTACAGCAGATTATTAACACTTCTATTTACAAAAGTGCATTTACATTTAAATTAACCTTATTTAAATCCAACTTTGATTATTTTTAATGTTAATATACCAATTTTTAAATTTCTTATGAACTTCTTTTCTGACAAAATACATTTAAAAAGCCAGCCTTGAAGTAGTACTCAAAATAATGGATACAACAAATCTGAATAAATTTTGTAAAAATACTAATCAACTATGACAATTCATTAAGAGCCATTTCAAATGATTGAAAATATAAACCCTGAGACTTTTCTAGATGGTCTCAGTAAATAATATTATCTTTACTATAAATTTATTTTAGATGTGACTTTAATGGGAGAGCCATCTTTTTTTCCACCCTCTTCTGAAGTCCTTCAGTGTTTCTCCTAAGTGTCAACAAAATATGTGAACACTTAAGGTTCATACCTATCAGCCTTCTGAAACAGTTTTGATGAATACACAGAAACATTGAAAACATAACAATTCTATCTATCCAATTTTGCAGATATAACTACCTTCATATGCCAGCTTGTGTCCCCTTTGTTAATGTTCACTGGCACTCAACCAGGACCAAAACAGATACATTATTAAAACAAATTTGCAAGTGATTGCATACTTGAAAAGGTCACTGTAAAGTCTACAGAGCACTAAAAGAATCACATACACCAAGAAAAAAAAAAAAACGATGAAAAGTTAAGCAAAATCTACTTGTATTTTTCACTGTAGTAACTTGGATTTGCATTGTGATTGCTTGCTAAACTGCTAAACCTTCTATAGCAAGAGAAATATTTTCAAAAACATTAAAGAAATTTAGAAATTCATATCACATTCTTAGATATTTCTTCAATAATAAACTGGGTAATTACTGATTTGTTTCCTACATTGTCCCACTTGACTTCAACATTTTCTACACTTTAGAATATTCACTTCTTGTTCCTTCAAATGAAGTTGTAAACCAAGAATGGAAGATTTTGAAGTTAACTGATGATATCAGACATGTGGTTCAAAGTAAAGGAAAGTGTGCAAAAGAGCTAAATATAACTTACATTTACATAGTATCTTCAGAAAAAAAAGTTATAGAGTAACTTAATATACATTAAAAAACCCCACTGTAGATTGGGGCAAGGAAAGGTGAAATTAGTTCCTAGTTATTAACAACAGAGAAAAAATAATGCCAAATAAATTAGAAAAGATAATAATAAGTGGCCTAAAAATTGCTAGATAAACTCAATAAAGTAAGTGGGATATGTTAAACAGCAGAGCACTGATGTCTTTTTGAAGACACTTTTTCAATATCAATCTCACAACTGGATTTTTTTTCTTGTCTGGGCTCAACAAAGGCCAAACTGGAGGCTCATGTTTGTAACAACAACAAAAAAAAATCAGAATAAAAAGCACACAGCTGTCATCCTTTCAGCAACTACAGAAATGCAAGCACTGGAACAGGTTGTCCAGTGTGGCTGTGCAGTCTCAGTCTGTAGAGATTTCCAAACGCAGGTTGGACAAAGCCTGCAACAACTTCAATGAAATCAAAATTGACTCATCTTTGAGCAGAAATATGGACTAGAGTCCATCTAGGGAGGCCTTTAAAACCTAAGCAACTGTGTATCTATGCTATGAAGCTTAAATACCCCTATATGAACTTGAAACCTTTATACATTCATCTATATATTTTTAAGCTTCCTGCTATTCTTTGGTTTTTAATAATTTCACTTACTCTTTTTTTTTCCCCCTCCAACATTTGTACTCACAGAGATATCTGTCCTTCTGCTTTCTTTCCATTTTCTGAGGCTGATCTGGACTACAAAATCCTGAACTGCGTCTAAAATACTTCCCAATTCTTCATCAATTCATTTCATACAATTTTTTTGTATTTTGTACTTTTGAGCATTTTGCATAAGCAAGTTTCTGTTTCTGTTGCCCAGCTGTGTGACTCCCTTTTCAAATTTCAAAGGTGAAATTATGACCATTGGAACAGAACATTTTTCCAAATACTAAGTATCGCACTGAAGCACACATTGCAAGTAATCTCTAGGTTTCAATTCAATACAGAGATTAAAGAGAAATTATATTGGCTCATGAAGGCCAAATTAGGCTGCTGTTTTTTCAAGATTAATATCTAAAAGCTCAAAACCCTCTTGTTTAGCAGTAATGAAATGATATCTGATTAGAAACATGGGCAAAAGAAATTTAGCTGAAGGAGTCACACAAAGGTGTCAAAACATCGATGGAGTCAAGGAATTTCACTGCCAAATTCTGACTGAAACCAGGATAGATTCAACTATGCTCTTACTTGGCCAGTGCTTGCACAATAGTTTGAATGAGTAGAAATCTGCAACATGCTTTCTCTTTGCATATGAGACAGAGTTCTGAGTTCTGAAAAGTATTTGTGCAGGTAGAGAGAAAACATCTCTTTATCCTGCAATTTTACACTTCTGATCTGCCATAAAAGGATCATTCTTAGAAGCATGAATATATATAGATCTTCAGTTCTCATTCAACATTTTGTGTCCATATGTTTATATATATTTCCATTATATTTATATGATTCTATGATTTCAAGCAATAGAACTGTATAGTTATTGCAGAGATTCACAGAAATATGAATTCTCCATAACCTGTCACAGTTGTTCCATCATAAACCTGTCAGAGAATCTCTTCAGAAAAAGAAATTCAGAATTAGGCAAATATTTAGCAAGGTAGTGAAAGTCTGTGTTCCAATAAGGTTTCCTCAAGATCACCAGTTAAACTGTGAATTTCAGACTTGCCCAAACATGCAAATGAGAGATGATATAGCTTTAGTAAACAGGAAGATAATGACTTCATATGAATAAAATTTAAAGAGATGAACCCCACCCCTTATACACAAAGTTTTATCATAGAATTAAATCTGGACAAGCAGGGTTTGTTTATTTGGTATTTTAGTACAAAGAAAAAGTTGTGATTCAGGTGTTCTGCGGATGAAGAACATAAGATGTAAATAAACCTTGACAGGAAAATAAATCATTGCCAGCTGCAAACATTTCCAGGGTTGACAGATCTATCACTTATGCTGAAATTCTGCAGTCCCAGTATCAGTTCAAAAAGCTGTTACTTTACTACCCGCTATGTTGCCTGTTAATTTTTACACCAAAAATGGATTCAGGTACTGAATGACATGGTCAAAGCTAGTTAAAAGTGCACATCTGTGACTCAAGCTAATCTGTTCAGGCAAAACCTAAAGTAAGATCATGTAGGGAGGAAATTTGCAGGTGATGTATAAAAGGCAAAAAAAAAAAATTATCAGTAAGCCCTTCCAGTTATGAATGTTATTGATGCCTTTGGCATTACTACCCCTCTGAAGCATCCTGGTTTTCCTTACCTCAAAAAGCAAAATGTTAAAACAAACCCCACCAACTTCAGATATATCGGTTCTGCTGAAAGTAAGGGAAATGCTTCAAATTAGAAGAGATGGTGATCTCCCAGAACTGCAGTATCATCGCTGTGGTTCTGGTCTTGGACCCCCTGGCTGTATTTCTGGTCACTGGCTCTGTCATCAAAGCCTCTGGGGCAGCCGTATGGAACAAAAACCCTGCCTTGCACGTGGCTTGATTCCTTCCATACATCTGACAACCTCCTTTGCTTTTTTAAACTGTTCCTTCTGTGTGTGCTCTCTGCAATACTCACTGCCACTGCAGATGGTTTCACAGCAAAGGGAGCCCTCTCCTCCCCCTCTTTCTCCTGGAAACAGCAGGTCCTCCGCAGCAAGTGGTCTGGCGCATTCTTTAATGGATGAGTTGATCTGTCAGTTAACTCCTGCTCACACAAATGCCCCGTTACTTTCCACGTTGGCTGCTGCTGTGGCTCTGAGGTACGTCCCTTGACACTGCACTAGGGCCTTACTGGCTATAATTCTATGTTTCTGTTAAAAAATCCACATTTTAATTCTCCATGAAAAATACTCTTTGCCAAGTTTGCATAGGTAAACTGGCAATATATGCCACAAAATTAATTACCTGGACAAAGGTTTTCTTAAAAATATGACCTAGGGCTGCAAAATAATTGTTTATTTTGTTGGAAGTGGGTTTTTTTGGTGGTGTGATTTTTGATTGGTTAGGGTTTTTTCCTTGGTTTGGTGGGGGTTTTGTAGCTTGGTTGGTTTGGGTTTTGTTGCTTTTTTGGTTTGGTTTGTTTTTTTCATTTTGTTTTGGTTTTATTTTTGGTTTGGTTTCTTTGATTGGGTTTTTTTTTGTTTTGTTTTTGTTTTGCTTTTTTGGGAAGGATGCTACTATATTGTCTTTCTTCATAATGTAGGTAAACCCTAATCATTGCTACATTGCTTTCAATAAAAGGAAAATAAAATATTTGATTGCCTCTATTGAAACTAGTCAAGTAAAGCAATGCACCCAATTAGGCTCCGATCTTCTGTATATACACCACTAAAACCTTCCATCCAAAAGACAGAGCAGCCAAGGTGTTAGTTGTTTTAGTTACAAAGTGCAAGTAGAACACAAAAACAGGAGTTGACTTCACCATTGCAAAGAGCACTACATTTAGATGAGTGATAAACAATTGGAGCAAAGTGCTTCAAGTATTACATTATCTAGTGAAAATAGGGGGAGAGGAGAAAAAACATCCCCCAATTAGTATGCATCATCTCAATACATTTTCAGTGGCCTACAGTGTTACTCCCCTCCAGAAAGAATTTCTTTTCTTCTCTCAACTAGAGCTTGTGTGCAAGTCATCAGTTGAAAAGAAAAGAGCATGAAAAATATTTCAGCCAACACTTACCTTTCTGTTAAACCAAGTGCAGTGACTATAGAAGCCACGAGATGGCACATGGTTTGTGCCCTGATTCTCACAGCGTAGATAAAAGCTTGTGTTAGGAATCTGAAGGATGAGTTACTACAGCTTTATTAGTCTCATTGCCTTTTTAACAACAAACATTTTCCATTTTCTGAGTGCAAAGTCTGATGTTTTGATTGTAGCAACTATCAAAGTTTCAGGAAAAAAAATGTAATTCAAGGGCATCAATCCTATCTCCATCCTCTATGTGGATACACATACCATGGCAGTGAAATATTACAGCTTTTATCTAAAACCCCACTGCAGTGTGCTCACAGACTTATTCTGATTAATATAATCTGACTACATCAAATAAAACATTTTTTAATACTATCAGAATGAGCAAAGCACTAGTACAACATGCAAATCCCAGTAAATATAGTCTATAACTTGCTTCCAATTCCTCAAATTCTTTTATCAATGCAACACCACTAATGCAACATTTAGGAATCTTACACATCTGCATCAGTCCTGCAGCACTACTGATATCCGCTAAAATCGACGGTTTATGAACATATTTTCTTCTCCATGGAAATTACCTGAAATATGGCAAGTGATATGAACAACTCTATGGAAACCTTTTATGAGCAAAGACAGTCATGTTTATTCCCATGACCTCATTCCCAAATCCTGCTCATATTTGACATAAACATAAATAACTGTATTCCATGAAAGTTCTCAGGGCTTGATCTAGCGTTTTATTCTGTATTGGAATGAAACAGACATCTCTTAACCAGGAGGGGTGGGAAGCAGGATAGTGACTGCTTTCTACTTTAACACATTTCTGCAATCCTTTTTGCCCTCCTTGTTGTGAACTTCTCCTTCAGCTTTTCTAGACACACCTTCTGGCATAATACAGTGGTTTGGTATCACATTTGTTCCAGTTTCACACACTGGAAACTGTGTCCTGAAGAGGAGAGATAAGAGAAACTTCAAAGTAAATGCCAGCTTTGCTTCTGCCATAGTTCACACAAGACCAGAATGTCCACCAAGACATTCTTTTGGACTAATAAATATTGACTATAAAGCTCCAAATGTCTCTTCTGAGTGTTTTGCAGGCTAATTTTACTTTTAACACAAAGAGTATAATTATGAAAAGTATTTATAAACCCCTTTCAAGTGAGCTAGCAAAGCAATACTCCAGCTTCCTTAATAAAACCTCTTTGTACTGCAGTGTTTCTAGGATTCAAATATTAAAGCTACATTTTATGTGGTGCTTATCTACCACAGTGACAGGATTCTAAAAGACGGTTTCCAATTCAATCCACAGAAGTCCCATCTACTGCTTATTGATATTCCTAAGCTTGTGCAAAATGATATCATATTTTGTTTCCAGTCTGGGAATATTTCTCTGTTTTGGATTTTATTAAACCTAGTAAACTTAGAAGCTAAATTTGTCTTACATATTTCATGCTTCAGTCATATACTAGAGAAGAGATTCATGAGCTGAAATTCTGTTCTCCACTCCTACCCCTTCTGATCTCTTCAGTGGAACTCTTGCACCCTGAAAGGACAGGGTTATTACATTGTTTTCTAGAATCAATTCTTAAAGTCCACCAGCAACTTGTATGTGATCAAGTGGTATGGGAACACAAGTATTTAGAAAATCACTGGTGCACACTATTCACAATCACCCAGCATTTCACTTCATTCTTAGTGGTGTTAACACAGGTGTATTGTAACACTGACTTAGGACCATTTAGTATAGAAGCAGTCCAGAAATATCTCTATGATTAATCACCTCAGTGTAGTAGATTAAGACCAGCTATTAAGGGAACTTCAAACTATAGAAGACAACTACTTTATATGTGTGAAACAACCTAAGCATTCTTTTATGGTCTCTTGTTCTTTGCCTTTGAAACTTTCTACTTTGGCACTTCAAAAAACAACACCAGAAGGCAAAATGAAGACAATGACAGTAGGGGAAAACTCAAGAGAAAGGGGAAGGAAGACCATATTTCTTCCTTCAAGGGTTTGTTATGGCCATGAAAGATTTATACAGTAAAGCAATTACAGATAGTAGTTTCCCTTCCCTATCTAATTAGAGTAAAATTGCATTAAGAAATTGAATACATTTTTTATTCTGTTCAATTCTGTCATAAGGGACCACTAGCATTCAACATACTGCAACAGCTGGGAGAAAAGACTTACTACATTTGGCTGCTTGTAAACACAACTCACATGGAGTAGACCCAAAACAGCCCAGACCTGCAACCAGTGCAAGCTACATGCAAAGGAAAGTACTTAATTTCCCCCTCTCTGTTAAAATTACACCCTGAAAAATACTTAAGGCACACACTTGGTTTAAGTTGATGCAAAACGTTTGAAACTCTCCATTGGGGAATACTGAGCCCTCAGGTGAACTAAAGGCTGGAGAAGGGTGCAAAAAATATGACATGTACATAGCACATGTGAACTCTAACTCAAAATTGCTGCTATCATGATGGCATCCATGAAAGAAAAATCTGGTTCATCAGTAAAAGGATGCAGGAGACCTAATGTAGTCAATGAAGGACTTCCAGGGTTCTCACACTTCAAGGAACTTTAAACATCAGATATTGAACTTATGCAAGCAATAAAGGCCACTGGAGAAAGGTGAGAAGGCTTCAAACTCATTCTGAAGCACAATTAATATCAGACTCATTTTACTGTCACTATGACAATAATTTCTTTTGCTTGGGGAAAAAAAACCACACAAAGAAACAAAGAAATCAACACAAAACAACTGGGAAGAGGACACTAAAATACCTCAAGAACAGGTTGGATAGGTCTCTGAGCAACCTGGTCGGGTAAAAGGTGTCCCTGCCTATTACAGGTTGGTTGGAACTCTGTGATCTTTAAGATCTCTTCCAATGCAAACCATTCTAGAATTCTATGATACTAAGGCTGTTTCTAGGCTGAACTGAGGTTAGTGAGACAATACAGAAACCACTTGTGCTGTTTCATGAGTCCCCAGTGCTAATCCAAGGCCTAAAGGCATGACAAGCAGCAGAAAGTAGCCATCGTACTAAAGCAGACTGAACTTCATTGTGAGTTTACCATCTGATTCATTCTCTTTAACCAAGATTCCCGAAGCAATAAATCAAATTGCCTACCACAATAAGATCTCCCCTAAACAAATATTAAGTAGAAATATTTAAAAAAGGCTGGCCAAACTGTACATATACCTTCTCTTAAGGCATGATGAGTCTGTTTATGTCTTCCTGTTTTTTGGTGGTTTTTTTCACCAGACATTTTCTCCATTTTTTCTCCCTAAGTTTTGCTTCTCTCACGCTCTTTAAAACCTACTGCAAGCTGAATATTATAAGCTTTATTCAAAATTTATTTAAACTGGTATAAACTTTTTTGCATTCTCAGGTCATTATGAAATCATTCATTATATAATCCATATTCTGCTAAAAACCCTCTTGTGGTTTAACCCCAGTAGGCAGTTAAGCACCACACATGCTGATCATTCCTTCTTGGTGGGATGGGGGAAGTAATGGGAAGGATAGAAGTGAGAAAAGTCATGAATTGAGATAAAGACGGTTGAATAGGTTAAGCAAGAGTCACAAACAGGCAAAGCAAACCAAGGAATTCATCCCCCATTTCTCATGGTAGGCAGATGTTCAGTCATCCCCAGGGCAGCACGGCTTCATCTCACGTAATGGTGACTTGGGAAGACAAATGCCATAACTCCAGATCTCCTTCTTCCCCCAAATTTTATTGCTCAGCACAAAAGCATACAGTATGGAACATCCCTTGGGTTAGTTGGAGTCAACTGTCCTGGCTCTGTCCCCTCACAACTTCTTGTGCACCTACGGCTTACTCCATGGGAGGGCATTTTGAGGAGGAGAAAAACCTTGACTCTGTGTGAACACTGCCCAGCAACCATAATGACATCCCTGTGTTGTCAACACTGTTTTCATCACAAACCCAAAACCAACAGAAAAATCAAAAAACACTCAAGAACCTGTCAGGGATACTACCATCCAATCAAGTATAACAACACAAGACCAGCAATACTGATTGGACCAAATGGCCATCTACCCAGTATCCCATGTCCCAAAGTAACCAGAAGATGACAAAGGACAAGTCTCACCCAGCTTCTATAGCTGGGTGCGCTGACTCCTGCTCTAGGAGCTCATATCCTACTCTCCTGTATGAGTAGAAAGGAGCATAGAGGTAGGTCAGTACTGCAATTCCTTAGTCTGCACTACCACAGTCATCAAACCCTGGGAATGGAGCCTTTGTCAAGCTGAAACAGTATGGGAATACCCAGAACAGAATAATGCTCAGTTGGAAGGGATCTACAGGGTCCAACGGCCTGATCACTTTAGGGCTGACCAGAATTTAAAGCAAATTACACTGGGTTTTTACTTGATACCAGGGTGAAGAAATCACCTCCCAGTCCACTTTGGTGTGCTGCAGCCCCCCAGTGCTACCAACCAGCCCCCTAAACTTACATACAAAAGACAGCTGCTCTATCTAAGTATGAACCTCTGCCATCTGTCCCTCTCCAGCAGAGATACTCGGAAGGAGTGTCTTAATAGTTCTAGATTGGGCAGGACTCTGCTCTGGCTGTTACTTCTGAGGGTGTTCTTGGATGATTTTATGGAGCTCAGAGACATTCTGGACTATGGCCTTTTGGGTATGTGGCCCCCCATAATGTGCACACTGTCCTCAAGATAACCCCTTTACTGCATCTCCCAAGCATTTGCTTCAAGAGGTGAAAATCCTCACAGTCCTATTTCCTCTTGCCTCTCAAGGTTACCTCATTGAAAGGGTAACTCCTGCCTGACACTGTTTCTGTCCTCTTAATTTCTGGTCATAGCCTTTTTCTGTGTTCTCAGCTCTTCCTAATAACTTTTAGTATAGGGGAAGGGGCTGGGGTTTGGATTTTTTGTTGTCTTTGATTTGGGGTTTTTTTGTTGGTGATGTTGTTTTGGTTTTTTTGGGGTTTTTTTTTGTTTTTTGGTTTTTTGGGTTTTTTTTGGCTGAGGTGATCTTCTCTGGGAACGATAAGTAAGAATACAAAGTAAGATCTCTGTCCTGGGTACCCAAAGCCCACCATATTAAAAGTGTTCACCCAGTCTCCACCACATGCACAGATTTGCAATCGCTCATTCTAAGTTTCATCAACCATTTTCTCACAGTATTTTAAGATCCTTTTGTGATTCATCACACCTTTTCAGGTTCATCACAACTTTTGCTAGATGAATTTGTAGTTTATGATCACCTAATAAATGTAATACTTGACTGTTCACCCCAAACTCAAATGAGGCAATATTTGAACCAAATGCATTTTGCTCTTTTGGCCCCTCCTAAAAATCTGTTGTCTACACTCAAAGTAAAGACCAAGCTGCTACGCAAATTCTGCAAACAATTTCATACATATCATAATATGAAAATAAATCATAAACATGATCAAGTTTATCTTGTTTGTGTTGTAAAGGCAAATCTACTTGTGTTCAAGTATCTATGTTTTTCTATGTTCAGCATGATAATATATTAGATCTCTCTCCATTTTAGACTGACTCGAAGTTGCTTCCTTTAACAATTTTTCCTTCCACTACCACATAGTAATGTTGCAAAGATTAAATATTTACATTTTTTAAAAATCAAAGTCGTGTGTGTTACAGAACATTTAAACAGAATTATGTTGGAGTTCTTGACAACATGACAAGTGCATTTTAAATTATTTCCTGTTTTTTTTTTTTTTTTTACTTTGGGGTTTTATTTTCAAGGAGAGGTGCAAGAAAATATTGGGGGGTAGGGGGAAAGAATTTTGCAGAGGATGTTTTGATTTTGCTGCTTAACACTGTCAAATGAATACAAAGCCGTTCATTCTGTAAATTATTATTCTGTAGATGAACAGTACAAGAATTCTTTAAAATAATCCTCTATTGAAGCCCTCACTGCATGTAAGTTTACAAAGAAAACTTCTGAAAAGAGTGGAATTGTGAATGATCGTTATGACCCACTTCTTATTATCACTCAAGCACTGCTACCAGAATCATAATATAATCCATTCCTCATTAAAAAATGCTTTATACTCTTTTGCACAGTTAAGTTTTCACATCTGAAGTTTAAAAGGATTTCTTCTTGAAGGTTAACTTAGAATGAGATGTCATTATATCCATGAATTATAACTGTCCATCTAAAATATACAGCATTAATGAGAATGTTTGTTAAATCACAGTAGCAACATACCAGCAGAAAGTGTTCACTACACAAATATCCTGAAAACAGATACAAATAGCATTATATATGGTGTAAATATACTATCTAACACTGCTAGTAATACATGCTCTGATGATTATTATCGCAATTCTGCTTGCACTGAAGTCAGCAGAAGACTTTAACCTTAACCAAATTCTTACCAAGTTGTATAATTTTTATTGTATTTTTACCATTTCCAAAACTATATTTACTCCATGCAGTTTACTGTGGGACTTCAAACCGTGAGGTTGAAATGTGGTGAGAACTTCCACTGTCTTGCAAACATTACAGTGACTGTCAACATTCTTCTATAATAATTGCCATGTTTATTGTAAGCATTTTTGTTTTCAGTTTGCTTTTAATTGAATATGGAAAAGAAAAAATATAATGCAGAGCAAATAAAGGTTCATTTGTAATCTCTGAAATATAATTCTACATAACACTCATTATATTCACTATAAAATTCATATAGCCGTACTGATATTGAAAATTAAGTATCCCTTATTTAAGAACTCTCAACTGAGATGTTGCAAAGACTCTATGATTTTCAGCAAAACCTACTAAATTATACATGCTGACACTTCAGAAAGCGTCAGTGAGAACTGACTTAGCCTTTTAAAACATCCCATTCTTGGCTGTGCACTATAAAAATATTCCGAAAATATATTCATAATGAGTTTCCAAAAAATTACTTCAAATAAGGAACAATATATGACAGGTATATCTAATGTTTATCTCTTAGACACAATAATATGCAATTGTTGATTTTGTTCAAGCATATTACTTACAACACCCAAGGTATTCTGGAACTGACACATTACCTGGAAACAATTCAATCTAGTTTTGTGCTTCTTCAGTAGACGCTCTTCCAGAGTTTGTCGCCATTTAAAAATAGTAAGAAGAGATGGCCACTTCAGTTGGCTTGAGTGCTGGGCTTTCTCTTTCTGCCCATCCAAAGAACACCTTTTTTGGTAATGTGGGCACAAAACCTCATGAGAGGCTGATTTTACACTAGGTACACTTCCTCTGTGATTCATCAAGGCTGAGTTATTCACCATTAGATAGTTCATTTTTAACCCCAGTCTTCTGATAACTGTTTTCTCACATTAAAAAACCCCACAAAAAAAACAAAACTAAAAAACCTAATGTATTTTAAAAGTTTCCTTTATGCCTGTTTTCAAAGCCTCATGAAAGTCCTTTTGTTTTCTGCATACAATAGCAATTTGTACCCTAAAATATAAACTTTGCTGTAATTTATGGGACTTAATGCTATTAATTGCACAACCTCAAACTGAGTTTACGTCATGCACATGCCACAAAATTGGTTATCATTTTTATCTGCCCTATCTTAGAGCCTCGGAGAGGATCCTAATCCATTATTAACAGCTATTATATGAGACAAGCTACGTGGTAGCTGCTCTCTCTCACTTGTCTGTCCTGAACTGTTCTTCTTGTATTGCACTGATGTTACTGCTTCTATTTTAGAGTTGCCAAAAGCATCTCACAGCATCAGCGCACTCATGCAGCATGAAAAACAACTCCATTGACACATATTCAATGCAGCCAATAAAGATGTAGTAGCCTTATGAAAAGCGTGGGGGGGGGGGGAAAATAAAAAGCTTCCTGAATATAGTTAGCAGAGCTACATAATTAAATGCCAGAGGGCTGTGAGTATTGCAGTATGAACTGAACTGGTTCTCCTCTACTTTTTTTTTTTTTTCTTTTTTTTTTTTAATCAATCATGCAAGTCCGATCCCATGCAAGGACATACATATCTCTACAGATCAAACCAATAATATGAAAATAATGTTTAAAGCAGGAGCTATCGCTAACAAAGTTGTAATTCTGAAAAATCTGTCTGACCTTTCCCTCCCCCTCTGCACCCTCAATCACACTGGAAATAGAAATTATGGCCTCTGACTTAATATTTTAAAAGCTAAACCAACGTATTTGTCATTAATCTGAAGGTGTTCTTCATAGAATCAGAGAAGAGTTTGGGATGGAAGGGATCTCAAAGATCTTCAAGACCTCCAAGAAAGCTGGAGAGGAACTTTTGACGTGGGGGTGTACTGATAGGACAAGAGTTAATGATTTTAAACTGACAGAGGGCAGGTTTATTTTAGCTATAAGGAAGAAATTCTTTGCTGTGAGGCTGGTGAGGCACTGGAACAAGTTGGCCAGAAAAACTGTGGAAACCCCATCCCTGAAAAAGTTCAAGGCCAGGTTGGATGAGGCTTTAAGCAATGTGGTCCAGTGGAAGGTCCCCAGCCCACAACAGTGGGGTTGGAACTACTTGATCTTTAAGGTCCCTTCCAAATCATTCCATGATTCTATGAGTTTATGAAGTCTATCAGAAATTTAACTCTGTCATTTGTTTTATTTATTTTCTGCTATTAGATATAAAGGGCCACAAAGGAAACAAATTCAGCAGTACCACTAGGAAATATTTAAGGTACATGAATAAAGCACGAAAAGGGAAATGTTTCTAGATTTTGTAACGCAAAATAGGTTTGGGGTTTGGTTTGGTGTTTTGGCAGAGACATAGGGTGGAGGAGTGGGGAGGATATACACCTTATATGCAACTGTCAAGTCTAAGTACCATTTGCTCTAGAGAAGCATCAAATTATTAGAAATGAAACCGCAAGCAAGGCAGAAAGATTCTGCTTATCCCTTACACTAAAGCACCATTTTCAGCTGGAAGCCCTTTCTTGCATCTAGACAGATAAAAAGAAATAATGACTGTCAAGTACCATAAACTGACTTTGCCATTATTATCAGAAGGGAAGTAAAAAAGTCCAAAGGAAAACTAATTTTGTTCCTTAGTTTATTTTTTTTTCATGACTTGGCATGACAGCACTAGGCTTGATTAAAGTGTTTTATTGCCTTCATTATTTTCAACACTTGTATAATTGATTTTTTTTAACGCTCTAAAATAATTTTCTGCTGAGTTGCAGCAGTAAATTCACATGATAGTTTTAAAATATTGTGTCATTGAGAAAAATTCTATTTCTCCAGCTTTAGGTTAAGAAATTATATTTTCACAGTAAAGCAAAAAAGGTGGTCATGGGTGACACTGGAGGATTATATAGTCAGAATAAGGCTTTGAAGGTGTTGCCTACAATTTCTTTTTTCCTTTCCCAATAATATCCCCAAGTGCAATGAAAAAAAGTCTTCTCATGAACTTTCACTAGGCACTTACACAACATTCAATGAAATACTTTTGTAGGGCTGGTGGTTGGGGACAATACAACAAGTAGCAAATCACAGCTTGAAATACGTCAGCTGCAAACTGAGTTTTCAGTTGAAAGCTGCAAGAAAACTGTGAAGTGACTACTTAAGAGTCCAGAAGAGAGACAAGAGGAAAGAGTCATAAAGAGGCATACTAGTCTTTAAAGAACAAGATGGCTATAGTAAGAAGGAGCTACAAATTTGTTAATAAAGCGAGGCAAGGCGTTAAAATTTCAATAAACATTTGGAAAGGAAACTTTCATAAATACAAGGCGTACTGGTTTAGATTGACTAGATGACCACAGAAAAATATTGACTTTCTGACGTGCATTAGAAAGATATCTATCAGGAATATCTGATCTTGTGTTGAATCAGGGGGAAGGTAAAGTGACCTTCTTTTTTTTGTTATTGCTATTTTATTTCATTTACTTTCTACTTATTAGTAACTTACTTTCTTCTCTAAAAATAAAAGCTCAATCTTGCACTTTGTTAAAAAGTACAATTAAAGACTTGTCTTCCCACTCCTCCAATGAAACATTTAGTATCACAGACTTAATCAGTTTATTGAATGCAGATACTAAAAACTCAATCATTTTCCAAAACAGATGCCACTATTTAATTTCCTACGTAAGTGGAAAGCCATAAAGATACTGATGTTCAATATGCCCAACTCTGTATACAGGATAGGAATTTGAAAACTGTTAAATTATTATTAAGGGGATTTTTTTAGAAAGATTGCAGTATCGTGTCTCTCCCCTGGCAATGGTTGAGATGAGGTATTTATACACAGGACAGAGACCACCAAAAAAAAAAAAAAAATTAAAATCACACTTAAAGCAAACAGGACCTGTTGACATAACTCCAGCTCCTAGGTGAAACACAGAAGAGTATTTCCCAAAATCTGCATTTTGGTGCATGACACTGCAAACGCTGCAGATGAGTAAGACTGTGCATCAAAGTGTTACAGCATGTTAAAAAACATGAGACAAAAGATCTGGGGTGGAATTCAGCTGGCTCTATGTATGAGACTAGTAACATTTTAGATGCCCTAGAGTATTCTGCCAAGCTTAGAGCTGCCGCTCTGTCAAAGGTCAGATTTCTAAAGGTCCTGGGTCGTATCTGTCACTTCATACAGATGTCTTAGATTCTCCAAGGTACCTAAAATGCATGAGAAACTGATGCCTAGACACCTAAATTGTGTCAATTATGTTCTGAGGTCCCTAAAGCAGTTTATGTCTGCTTTACAGCTGCATAATTGTGTTAAACTCATTAATTTGCCCAGAAGCCTTTGCAATGAGCAAAAAAAAAACAAAACTGACATATTCCTTAGTGAGCTTCTGAGTCCCTGTTAAAGCAGAATACACTAAAATATTAGCAACAGAAATCACTTTTATGAAGGTTAATGTCACCAGAAATTTTGAATGCCTAGTGAAATTAAAATAAGAAAGGAAAAGA
>VWZG01008861.1:60589-89205 GCA_013396735.1 Grallaria varia
GGCCACCTTACACATTAGCATGTTCCTCCAACCTTTAAAGTGTACAGGATGAGTAACTCTTTGTCTGTTAATAATTTAATTGAGGAATTGCATATACCAAGTTACAAATTCTGCCATGGATGTTATAAAGCAGACTTTACCCTATAGATGTTTTTAAACAACCCAATATTAAGTATTCAAAGAGTATAAAGAACCACATGAGTGGTCTTTCTCAACTGCTAAAGAACATTCTATGAGCAACCTAAAATTAAGACTGTGCTTTTTATAATAGCTATGCTTTTCATACTTCAGTGACAGAATACGGTTTTGCTCTTTTTTCCCCTTCCTTCCCAAATATATATGCTCTGTAAACTCTTTGCTGGCTGATATACTTACTGATTTTTATTTCACATCAGAATTTATTTATTGCCATGGTAATTAAAGGAAAATTCTTAGTAGATATGGCACTGTGAAGGCTACCCAAACCTTGAGTCATCCTTGTAACTCTCTAGAAAGCAGACAGAAATTATTCTTGTATTATCAGTACCCAAACGGACTGTGCATCACCTCTGAATATGTCACAAAACTTTACATGAAGACCTCTGTAGACAATGTAGGGTTTCAAATTCACAATTTTATCTCTAGAAAATGATTAATGGCCTCATCCCCACAAGATTTTCATTATGTTATTATTTCAAGTGTGTTACATTAAGTTTCAGAAATTTTTACAGTGCTCTTGACTGTCATAATTAAGCATCAGTTATATTACAATGTAACTTAAATCATCTGCTGATATTCAATTCACAAATTATACACAATCCAAGGGCTTGCCTTTTTTAAAAATTTTTGACAACCCTTTTGTTTGAAGTGGTTTTTCAAATGTCTAAAAAGGTACAAAAGAGGCCAGATTTATACTCTGGAAAAATTTCCCACAACTCTCTTCTATGGAATCAGCATAAGCAGCTGTGAAATATAATCAACACCATTCTGAAAACTGACATTTTTGTACTGTGTTACTAAGTACAACAGTCTACTAAGAAAGCAATCTTACACAGAAATTCTAATTTGAACTGAAATGTCAACCATAAGTGTTCATATCGTGTATCTTCTGCCTTACTTAATCTTTTACAAGAAATTGTGCTTAAAATGGCAACTTTATTATAATTGTAAGCTTTTTGCTAATTTTCTGTATTGAGTTACCAACAAGCAGATAGTCATATCCATATGTTCCTGAGTATCTTCCCAAGAGTCCCAGAATGACCTGAGTTGGAAGGGACCCACAAGGATCATCAAAGTCCAACAAGTATAAATCCACATCAAAAAAGTAAGAACTGAAGATGAATGCTCAAGTTCCTCTATTTCCCACAGCTGCAAGAGTAAGAGTAAAATGGAAAGTGCAAGAGGTACACAGTTAATGAAGTTGCTCTACACAATGGTGGATGATGCTAATTATCACAATGGGTATCTCCAAATCCAGGTGTTTCATAAGGGACTACAAATAATAATCAGAAACCACCTTCTGATTTGAAATTATCCTTAGGCATGCAGAATGAATAAAAGAAAGAAATATCTGTAATCAAATATAATTGCTCTAAAATGCCTATAATCCTGTGATAGTAGATTATGTAATGATATTTCATTCAAAAAATGTATTGTAGCTTGAAAAAGCATCTCTCCACAAAGAATAAATGGAAAAGTTTAAGGAAGTAATGATTTCCTAAAAATTATTTTCCTCTATTTCCATTAAAGAATGGGAATACTCTATTGTAGTGTGCTCTCTGCAGTGTCAGGACTTTGGAACACAGAAATTTTTGAAAACTACTTTCTATGTTCATAAAAATGGCCTGTAAATTTCAGCATCCTTTTTCATTTTTCAGTAGCACCTCAGTCCTATAAAGCTGCCTGGCCAAATTTAGCTGCAGTTACAACACTGGAACATTTTGGGAAACAACTTTCCTCTAGCATAAACATCTAAAATGCCAATGTGAGGCAGATACCAAAAGCTGTTACCCTACTGCCAAAGGGAAAAATAGTCATGATAGTTCCCTGGTAAATACAAAGCAGAATGTATGAGAGGTTGTGAACTACTGAACAAGGTCCATGCAGCCATCTCACATGGAATGAGCCTCAATAATGAGTTGTGCTTTACTTTTTTATGAGCAATTCAGATTAAAATCTTATTAGTATGATAGTCAGGGCTGCAGAGACATTTATACAATGGAGCAGCTGCATTTTTATTCAGGGCTTCATTTACATATTTCTGGATAAAGGGTAGTTTCAACTTTTATTTTCTTAGGCTGAAAAATACGTGCATATGTTTTGGGTTTTCCATTAGCTTTTGCCCCAGAAGCTCTGTTCCTTTTCAGCTAGATTATACAAAAATTTCAAAGAATTTCTTCAAGCTTTGGATTTCTGCACATCTCTTGGACTCTGAGTTGTTTAACCATGCAAGAATTAAAAGGGTTCGATTCAGAATTTGTTCTGGTAATTTCCCAAAGGCTGAAGGGCTACTCTCAACCTTGCATGTAAGGCATTAGTTAAGCAATTTATACCATTATCAGTAACTGTGGCACACATACAGCTCTCTACATCAACTTCATATTATTACCACATTGTGAATTGGGAAGAAAGTTCACTAGGAATGCAAAAAAAGCTTCAAATAACAAGATGTATAATGCTAAAAAAAAAAAAAAGTGGTATTTAAGATTAAAAAAGACTAGTAAAATCAGACTGCCAACATCAGCTATTGCAAGAAGTTAAGACTGAAATATAGAAGTTACTTTATACCATTTACTTGAGAAGAATTTATCTTTGAATGATAGCCGAGATTTTTACCCAAACTGATGGATTTTATGAATTTCACTGTTTCACAAAAGTTCTTCTATTAAACATTAACTTAAAATGAAACAGCTCTGCAGACATCTGTATCTTCTCCCAAGAAGACCAAAACAAGCCTGGATATAGTGCACTAGAACAAAGGAAAAATCCTGCCTTCAACAGAGTGTGCAGTAAAAATATCCACACATATATGAAAAAGTGAAGAAAAAAGATGAGAGATAATTTGCAAAAGTAGGTCAGTGGTAGGATCTGGAAACAGTGTTTCAGTCTTGGCTTTCTTTGCAATTCTCTGTTAGGGACCAAGGTGACCTTGTAAAGGGAGAATTAAGACTTTCAATTATAACAATCTTGTATGAACTGATGAATATGCTCAATTATTCTGCAAGAAATATTTTTGTCGGCCAAAAGGCGAAAATCTGGTTTTTTCCCTTATCTGGGAAACATTCGGCTTTCAGAACTGTATGATTTCTTGTCTTCTCAGGTGATATCTGGGGTGGTGTAAGGGTAAAATTTGGCCTTCTCTATCATGTATTCCAGTGGATTAGCCAGCCTAATGCACTTGCCCTTGCAAGGTGCTCAGAAAACCACACAGAAGTGAAAAATGTCTCGTATAGAGAGAGTTGTTTCCTGCATTTTTGAAATATTAGAGAAGTGTTCTTTCGTCGTCCTTTACCTTAAGTTCTATAAACATCTTGATGGCATATTCCTTCCTTGATAAATCAGGAAAGTACATTCTCTCCACCTATGATGAGATAAGCAACAAGCAAGGCAAATACTTTCAAAAGTAATTGCACATTCCCTGTTGCTTAGGATCAGTGTGAGACCATATTGCTGTTCACCCTAGCAGGGCTGGTACTCACTGACCATAACAGAAAATAACATTTTCACTGCGATCTCTGATTTAAACACTACATAGCTATTTAAAGTTAAAAAGATAATATATTATCCTGCGGGATGGGGAATTCAAACCTGAAAGACTAATAAAAATCTAACTAGATCAAATTCACAGAAACTACAGGGTTTTTTCATGATATTTAGATAATTAAATACTCTTACGTCAAAATGGGTTGTTCTTGCAGCTCATGCTACAGCACTTAGAGGCAGAACATCTGAGCTGGGGCCATTGGTGCTCCTCCTTGTACAAAGCTGAAGGTTTAAGTAACTAATATAAAATCAATCTATTTCTCTTTCTTCCTTCTTTCCTATTTCTTTCTTTTACTAATTTAAGATTAGCCAAACTAAAAGAAACCTGGTAACTCCAGAAAAAAAAGTTTTAAATAAAAAAGAAATCTAGGTTTGTATGTATGTGGATTTTGTTCTTATGAAAGCAAAGTCTTGATTCAAGTGTGCAATGTAAATGAGAGGATTTTCAGAAATAGGCCTACCTATACATAGAGGTCATTTAAAATAAAGCAGAATGCAAATGCTTATCCTGTTAAGCATTCTCTGTGATCTCAGCACTGAATTACCCTGAGGACTGCAAGCATCAGCAGTATTGTAATGTACTCTAAGTTTTTTTTCTGTCAGTGTAGAAAGGTTAAACAAAGTAATAATCATTTTCCAAAGTTTTCCCAACATTTCCTATTCTAAAAGGTGGACAAAGAGAAAACGTCAGCAACTAAATGCTGCCTCTTACACATGACAAAAATGAAAAAGGAAGATGCTTTTCACAACTCTGGGCTCTATCCACACAGCAAAAAAAAACAAACCCTCACCTCAAAAAATGACATCAACTACATGGAGAAACCAAGGAGAAACATAACTAACAGGGAACACTGAATAATTCAAGACATCTTTCATACGCCACCGCAAGGTTCACAAACCAGCAAGGGGGAATGCCTCAATTACTGACATACTTTCCCCTTCAGGGAGCAGTGAAAGTTAACTTTCACCATTAGTGCAGTAGAATGTCTCTTTAATAAATTTATTTTAGTAGCACTTAATACAAGCCCTTAGGTACAATCAAGAATAGACTAAAAAGGCGAAGTGGGGAAATAGGCTCGTAGCTCAAAGAGACAACAGTAGCAAGGCAGCCCCCAGACAGAGAGGAGCTTTCTTCACAAGGTTATTAGGGAACTTATCTCATCCCAGCTATCTAGAGGTGGTGAATACTGTTAAAACACCAAAGTAAATCTCAGTTTATGATATTTCTCTTTGCACACAGGTTACTTAATGGAAAGGCAACTAACATTCTGCTTACCTGTCTTCCCCATGTTTCAACTTGAACACAAACAAGAACCAAAGGACAACTAAGTCTGTCCATCTTTTGCTTTCCAGCTATGTATTACAGGACATTAGGGAAAGATCAGAACATCAGTAAAAAGGAAAAGTTCTCTTAGGCACACATATTCCAGGTGGGAATATGTTAAGTTTATACATCTTCCTGTGTTCAACCTATATGTCATTTTCGGTATTGGAGCCATATGGCCCAGTCCCGTAAATTTTTTAGCTTGTACTGGTTTCTTGTCAATAGGAAGAACTGCATTTGGGACTAAGTACTTGTAGAGTCAGCCTGGGAAAAGCCTATATAAATACTATATGAAAAAAGACTTATAAATACCAAACCCAGGTTAATCTGTTCTGGATTAGATAAACTATTCTAAATTAGAGAATGTTCTATCACATACTTAAGAAGAGGAACCATTTGCTAAAAAAGAATCCTAAGCTACCCTAAGTATGCCATATTTTATTCACCTTCAGCATATAAAAACTTCTGAATGAATCAAAGGTGAATAAGAACATCTGGAAAACATTGTTGCAATTCATTTATATATTTAACTTCACCTGAGAGTATTTTCAAGTTGAATACTTTTCTCCTATGCTGTCCATTCAATATTTGTAATAGAAGCACAGCATTCCTACAATAAAGCAAGGGGCCTGGGCAGCTTGTGACATCTATTTAAGGAAAAAATAATTTAAAAAAATTTGTAATTTAAGATTAGATTTCTGACTCCTCTTGTATTTCACCAACTGATATGGGCAAGAGTCACAATTTAAAACTCTGGCTTAAAAATGCAGTGAAATTTTCTATATTGTCAAGTTCTGAAAACCAATGCTTTCATAAATCTTAACCATGAAAGTAACGAGTAGACAGCCAAAAAATGTAAATTTAAAAATATTCTGGGTCTCTAAGGGGAGAAAGAGGGGAACATTACAGAACTCTGGGAGACAAGAGATAACCACAGTGAGGAAGGAAAACTTCAGCACCACAGAAACGTTATGTGGTACCAACTTAAGGATCACTCTCCCTGGTTCTGCAGCAATGGTGGGACACCATGGGAAATATTCCCAAGCCCAACATATGTAGCTATGCTCAGAGAAGGATATTGCCATGATCTGGGGGGGTTCCTATGAGACCATGTGCCAACAAGAATCAACAGGAAAATATACTGAGCAGTCATAAAGCAAAATTCTACTCCTTTAGGTGGTGCACCATCAGAAAGTCATATTCCTTTGATAATGGTAATAAACTGTCAGGTAGATTTTTTTCCTTCCTTACGTTCTCTTCTGATAGCAAAAAAACCCACCCAAACCAAACCAACCAAACAAAAAAACCCCACAAAAAAACCAAAACGAAGAAAAAACCCTCACCATTTCCATTGGGTTTTGCCTAGTTGCTAGTTGTAGAACACCAACTCTGTCATTAAATTCTCTGACCACCAGTCTACCCTCAGTAAGTGGAGTTGCACTTGAAAGACAAGTTGCGTTAGAAACCGAAGACTGTAATAAGAAATTTCAAAATGCACTTTGGAAAGGCATTCTGACAGGAATGTGAAAATAAGGACTGGCTAAAATGCAGCCCTAGTACAATGAAACTTCATGGGTGATATGAAACCATGCAGTGCTCAAAACTGATTTTGTAACACAGTAGTTTGCAAATGTGACACAGATCTTCCTCTGTGCCAGGTCAGGAGGGAGACATACAGTCCTGCATTACATCGTTAGGACACAAAATTTCCAGTAATAGTCAAAGTTTTTCTTCAGGATTCAGATTGGAACAAAAAAGTCTGGCAGTAGATCAGTAGAGGCTGCAGAATATCGCAGCTGACAAAATTTCATTACCTGAACAGTTTACTACATATTCATTACCCTAAATAAAAGAATAACCTGTAAAATACAGGTTGTTATGACTGAACCTATTGTGAATCACGCAAAATTAAGCTGTTTGTCTAGATGCTATAATGCAAGTACTTAATAAAAACCCCCTCAGTGCTTTATTTTCTTCCCCTTTCTAACAGTGGAAAGAAAAAGAAAAAAAAAGTAAACTAAAGAAATCCATAGATTAACAAATATTTTGAAGTATTCAATGTACTGTTTTAATGGGGTTTTGCTTTCAGCTTTTATAACTTCTACATAACTATGGTATGGATGGATTTAGAGATATAAATTTCATATGCTACCTTCCCTTATTATAGTCTGAATAATTTAGTATGTTTATACTTTAGGGAAAAAATAGTAAAAATTATATTTCTTCTTATTCAGCATTCATCCTCCCTTTCAATTTCCATATTTATTCCATTACCATGCATAAAAAGTTTGTTTTAACTATTAACAAGTCCAGCCTTCTGCTCAAAGTTAAATCTCCATTCTCTACACCCACATAATTCTCAGGAAAGCCTTTGTGACCTTAAAGTCTACAGTGTGTACTTTGAGCTCTCTTGTCAGCTATTACTAATATAGAGATCTCAAAATAGGAACCTGGCTTGCAGTGGGACTAATTCACAATTGAAACAGAATCAAAGGTTTTCCTTTACAATAGTACAGCTCTCTGTACAACAGAGCATTTAAGAACTCAGGATCCAATATTGACTTACACTCTGTATGCATTAAAGCGTTATTTTCAATTAAGGAACACATGATATTAAAATTTATACATGTTTTAAAATAATTAATTCAAATTTACATTTGAAGTACTTTGTATCAGATACCTCATAAAAGTCATCTATATGAAAAGTAGTCTGTGATTATGGAACCCATAATATTTGACCTTTTTAACAAAGATTAATGAGAAAAGCAGTATCAGTAGATATATCAGGCAAGTAAGTAATTGCTAGAATAGCACCTAAAAAGGACTAGTTTCCAGTTCACCAATGAACTGTAAAATGATCTGTACTGAGGACCAAATTTTTCAATTCAAAAGTCAGAAGGAATTTTATTTATGTAAGATAAATTCAATTCCTCATATGCTTACTTATTTTTTTCTTCAAATCAGTTTCTAAAAGAAACACAAATGTATCTGAAAAAATCCATTAGTAAAATTCTTCTGGAAAATCATATTTAAATACAGAATCACAGAATGGGTTTGTGTTGAAAGGGACTTTAAAGATCATGTAATTCAAACCCCCTGCCAGGGGCAGGAATGCCTTTCAGTAGACTAGACTGCTCAAAGTCCCAACCAACATGGCCTTGAACCTTTCCAGGGATGAGGTACCCACAGCTTTAAGAACTAGGAAAAGTCTGAAGGTTATAGCACTGTTTCCAGATGTCAAAAGCTAAACATGATCATAAATGGATACCAAACTGTTTTAGTAGACATTTTATGAGTTTAGGAAAAGGGATTTCCAAATAACTAAATTTACTATCTAAAAAAATCACTAGCTGGTAACATTCATAAATATTTAGGAAAAAAAATCCACACTGGAACAAATTCTAGAGTCTCCAGACATCTGTACTGATTCTGACATCTGTACTGAGCTGACAAGCCATCGACAAGCTGAAAAATATGTATTAGCTTTGATGCGATTGGAGGGCATAACATATGTCCTTCTTCCTTTTTAAAATCATAATGACAATAAATCCTTATTTTGATACTGCATTTGTGCTGCTTGGACAGTCTTCCAGATGGTCATTCAGCAAGTATAACCTAACTTTTCACTGGAATATTTAAATATATTATTTTTAGTAAAGGTCAGCTGCTTTGTTCTACTTAGCTCTTGAAATGCTTCTACAGAACTAAAACTCCTTTATTATCACCTAGAAGTGTTCATCATCATTTTTCATCTCAGTCCCATGTTGATGACATTTCCAGATAAGGAAAAAGGAAGTAATACAATAAACAAGATGGGAAATGAGAGGGTCTTGGCACATGATTAGTTTTATGGAAAAATAAGGTCAAGAACATACTTTTGTTGACTATATTATATATGGTTTAAAAATGTACTATAATAGCTATTACCACTTATCTGTAGTGACTACATAATGCGTTTTCTTTTTCTTCTTGAAGAAAAACTGTTCAGAGTAAAACAAGAGGGGGAAGGAACCCTACCAGTTTTATTATGGAAGTTAAAAACCAGCAACCACTGACATAAAGAAGATTGCTACATAGGCATCCTAGAATTTATATTCCTATTTTATTTTCTCCCAGCACAAAAGAAAAAAAAATTCCAAAACCTTTGACAGGAGTATAGGAATTAATATTAATCACTTGTTTCGTTATTAACAAGCTTGCTGTTTGTGCTGGCTTTTGTGATATTCATATAAGGTCTCCAGAGAACTGCAGTATATTATCTACACAGGAATTGAGTCTTAAAGAGGCAGGTACCTGACTACAAATTATTAAGGTATATCACACATATGACCGAGCAGCTAAATTCTGACAGATACAATAAAAATCAATAGTTCAGTCATATAATACCATCTAAGATGTAGAATAAATTCTGCATTAAACGCTGACGTCTAGCTCATTACTAATTATTATTATTCCTATTTCTGAGCTGCTGAAAAAGCACTGAACACTATGGGTGAGGTTTATGACCTTAATCAATCTGAAATATAAAATACATTATTTTTTGAATTCATTTTCTGTGGGTGCTATAAGAAATGCAGCATCATGTATCAGGATGCCAATTAACATATTGTCTATTGACCTCTTGACCTTCTACTACTGACATAGGTATGCTCCCCAAGAAATTCAGTTTGCAAGATTATTCCCACTATTCACCACAAAGTTCTACTACCGCATGTATCCTAGGACTAGTTATACATCCATTTAGAAGCACTGTGAGATTTTATAGGAGGTTTCAGAATGGAAGCCTTGATGAAAGGTGAAAGTTTGCTCAGCAGAGATTATGCCAAATTCTGCAGAAGAGCACAGTGTTCCCTCTAGCAGTCTCATCTTGGTGAGGGCAGAAGAGAAAAGAGCTGAAAGAGGAGCAGATGTGTACAGTAGGACCTGGACAGATTTCAGTACATTTCATTGCCTATATTAGGAGTCCAGTCAACTTTGACTCCCCGTGTGGTGAATAAAGCATTTTCAGGGAGAAATTCTGTGTAATCCCTCAAAACTGCAGGTCATCCATCAGACCACGAGGACCCACAATACAAAAACTTCTAGCTGTGAAGATCTGGCAATGCAGATGGCTACTCAGGAGTGGAAGAGGACATGGAAAAAGAGAACCTGGAGAGGATCTTGGAAAAATCCAAAGACGTGTTCCATCACCAATTGCTTCTCCAGTGTATGACAAATTTATAAACACAAATTTTGAGCTTCCTGTGTTCTGTGCCAAAATCGCACACAATGAGAAATGGGTATCTTGTGAGTTTTGTATTATAGGGATGCCTCCATATAGAGTAATTTAGTGTGACTAATATTGCCAAATATCCTTAATGTCATTCCCTCATTCACTGCAAACAACAGGTTAATTCTTTTGCCACATGTTAGGATTTGACATTTCATGTCTGTAAGCACACATGCATTGCATGTTGACAACTATTTCCTAGACTAAATTCACTGAAGTCTGTTTGCTAAACTCAGTAAGTATGGTTAGGCTTATACTAAGTGTTTCCAGGTTTTGCTTTGGTCTGGGTTTTTGTTTTTCTTTATGAGATCTTCACAGGGAAATTGAATTTACAATAAACTTAAATGAAAAAATAATCTGAATGAGATTTGAATATTATATATATATATACATATACATATTCTTTTTAAGTGTGAGTTTTCTTGTTAGCAATTTGCATTACAATATTTGCCTAGTAAGTAGTAATACCATATCAAACAACTTTAGATTTGGATTTTTAAATTAAGATCTGTGCTGAGTTCCATTTATTTCAGTACTTGTTATTCAAGAGATGGGAAAATTCATATTAAAAACCAGAAATCTTAAACCTTTATGTGAAATTTTGATAGTTCGGGACAGAAGTCATCCTAAATTACTAACTAATTGCCTATTACCTGCTCTGCAGAGAGAAATTTTAAACAGTGACAGTGCAAATAAAGTGATGAGTGATGAATGATCCGTGTCATAGATTTATTTTTATCTCTATACGGTAATATAGGAAAAATATGCCTGCATATTAAAGAGAGTCATCCAATGGTAACTATCTTTAACATATTTGAAACGTTATCCTATCAATTAAACAAATTTTGCTCACAATTTAACTATAGAAGACTATTAATCTATATACTTATTATTTGGTGTTCCTCTTATAAGCAAGTGTGGAAAACAGCTTCATGTGAAGTTTTCTTGCTGAATCTTGATTAATCACAATAAGACAGCAGTATTGATCTCATCATATTTTAGTGCACTTCAAGGCTACAAGAAGATATTTCCATTACCTGTGTAACAAAAACTTTTGCTTTTTATAATATGAACTGTGGTTTTAAGAAAAAACAAACCAAACAAACAAAAAACAACCCCCTCCTCCCCCCCAAAAAACCCAAAACAATTAAAAAAAACCCCAGAGGGAATCTAGGTACACTAGGCAAGACAAAAAACACAGGAAGTTTGTGACAGCTCAGTAAATCTCTAATTCATTGAAAACTTATTCTGCACCATGGGGGTAGACACATTGGAACTATCAGAAAGAAAAATGCACAAAGGTTCATAGTTTCACAAAGTACTACTAGAATAAGATTATCCACTGTTTATATTGCTGATTGTCATCATACAAGAACTCAAACAAAAAATAGTTGTAACCACTGAAATCACTTTCTTTTCACACCACAGTACAGCTCCTAAGTTTGACTTAACCTGACCTGCTCCAAAAGGGATTAAATCTTTTGGCTTTTCTTTTTCGTAATGCAAAGTATCTTGTAAAACACACCAAGAGATCTTTCTTGCTGGAAACTCCATACATCAACATTTCAGAATAATATCCTAAAAAGCAGACACTGAAGATATTTACTCAGTTTTGAAGATATCAGCTAAGGTTATTAAAATAATTTTACAATATTATTGTCCCAGTCCCATAAAATCAGAATTGGGTGTCTGGCTGATGAAACTGTTATTGCAAATTTCTTCTCTCTCATATTCAGCAACAAGATGTGTGGGAATGGTTCAGACCTGCACCGGGGAAGGTTCAGTCTGGACATGAGGAAGTGTTTCTTTACCAAGAGGGTGTTCAAACACTGGAACAAGCTTCCTAGAAAAGGGGTTGATGCCCCAATCCTGTCAGTGTTTAAGGGGCATTTGCACAATGCCCTTAACAGTTCATTCTCTTCTTTTCTTAAATAGTGTTAAATCACTCTGTAAGAAAATATCAGTAGGTAGTCAACATCCTATATATTCTGGATAACGACTCAGAAGAACGTGCTGGAACACAACTAAAACATTCCACAACCTTCACTTTTCAGGATATGGTCTTACATATTGATATTATCTAGCTGTCAAAGTTTTCCTTCAGAAATAACTTCTTACTTTTTATGTCATGCACAGAAGAAGAAGTCTTGTCAGCAAACAGGTACTGCTGGAGCCTCGGAATCTCAAGCCAGCAGCACACCAGATTGGGGCTCACTGATTCGTCCTCATCAACTGACTGCATTTGCAGACCTGCATAACAGTGCACCATTCACCAAGTACTTGCGTGGCATCCTGCTACTCAATACAGCTGGCTCCAGAGTAATGCCATCTGTCAAGAGACATTTTTTCAGAAATTTGGTTTTGTTTCCAGCCAAAATGAAACACGAGTTTTGTGAATCACTTTGATTCTCACAGCAATGACAGCATGGTACTCTTGAAGATTCTTCCAATAACAGAGCAGTAGCTTGAATGAATTACTTGTGAAATATTAAAGAAAAAAATCTATAAAACAGAATCAAAACATTTATCAGTATATTTTTTTAATGGAAATGTGGTTTGTGGAAGATGCTTGCAAATCAGAATATGGAAGCAGTTGAAGTACATGACAGTTTACAATCATTGTAACTTTGCTTACCAAGCACTTTGCTAATCTGGCAAATGGTCAAGTTCTAAGAACAGCTGCTTTTTTAAAATCAGTCTCTAGTGACAAATAATCTGCAAAATGACTAACCAACAAAGATCCTTCCCCAAGGTAGCAACCTCTTGTGACCAAGGAAGGCCAGAATCTATTGTAAGAAGTAGGCATGGGAATATTTTTTGCAATGGTCTTTTTTGTCCTTTAATAGTCCAGCCTAAAATGAAGAGTGACTCACAAGTATTTCAGCAAACTCGGTGCATGTTTTGGCATGGTCTCAGCTCAAGACTTATTTTCTGGAATCAGAACAAGATCACTGAGCCTCTCTACTACATTTGTTCCATTAAATGATGAGCAAAGTAGTCCAAAGCACTTTAATCTATTCAGAAAGTCAAGGGGAAAGGGAAACAACAACAAGGTTATGCAATTATCAAAAATTATCTTTCACTGACTGGGGCTTCTGATTCTGTCATGGATGATAAATTATTATTTAATCACATAATTTTGTTGTCCATAACTCATGAAAATTACTTATCATTACTTATAAGTTTACGGAAGTGTCTTTTTTTCCCCTTAGAATTACAAGTTTTTCTTTAGACATATTTCAAATCTCTTGGAAAACAAGTACTAATAAGCAATTAAAAAGATACAACTTACATCATAATAACAAAAAATTAAGAAAGCAATTTAAGATAAGAATTGACAGGTCCTTTATTTGAAATTGTATGTGTCAGGTCCAAAAATCAGCATCCCGCTGTGTTTTCTCAGCATCTTAACTTTCCCCTCTGACACATCCAATATGGTTCTTTCCAGGCTGGGAGTTTTAAACCTTTCATTTTGCTGATTTTTGTTTTGATCAGGTTTCTAAAAAGTCCTACATTGTAAATATAAGTGCATTTACACAGAATCTTTATTCTCAGAAATTATTTCATGCATTTCTGTCCTACCTTACAGATTTCCAGTTTCCCTTAGTGACTGCCTGCCTTTGCTGCTCCTGTGGTTTGTTCATGCTCCAATGTTCCTGCTCTTGCTCACTCTTTTCTGTATAATCTCCCTGGTTATATTTTGCCCTTTCCTGTTCTTTGAGTTGATATCTACAGTGAACTTCTTGCGTCTTCTTCTTAGCTCTTAATCTAATTAATTGCATTTAGCTGGCATAACTCCCAAGCTAAACTCAGTTTTCTTGTTCCTAACTTCTTTTACTTTATTCATTTTAATTCAGCTCTCACTGAAGCCAGAAATGTTATCTGTACATAATGTGTTTCACCATGCAGCCCACTTTGCACTGTCTAAATATGCTTCCAAAACAGGGGAGACTATCTGGCCAACTGGCAGCCATGCATCACATCCTGGAGCATAATGTTGTCTCATACTGAGGAAGGAAAATTTAAAAAATAAACTCCACATACAAAGAATCAATCGAGTTTGATTCTGCATTCATATCTTTTTTATCTTCCCAGTGTTTCGGTCATTTCTAGCTCCTCGTCATCTTTGATACATGAGACTTGTAGAAAAAATATTTTGTCAGTGAATGGATTTTCTCACCATGATTACTGAAAATATTTCATGTTCCTTTATATGATCCATTCAAACTCCTCAGACTCAGAAGCCTGCTGGAAACTGCTGCCTACAGTACAAAGCCAGAAGCCATCCACTTCAGCCTTTTACATGGAACAGTATCTTTAAGTTGAAGACAAATAAAACAGCTCTAAGAGGTGGTCTCAGATTCCTGGTAGTCAGAACCTGACTCCAGAAATTGGGCTAATGGGTTGAAAAATATTGTAAAATCTTTGGGTTTTTCTTTAAGTTATTAAATTATTGTTTTAAGGGAGGTGTATAGTGTTTATTTAGGGCCAGTGAACCGTCAGGTCCAATGAACTGTAGGAATAGAGAGTTTCACTTGCAGGAATGGAAGGAAGGAGGGATGAACTGGGTGAATAAACTTTAGTCAAGCATCTGCAAGGCATTTTCATGGTCTGGCTTCTAAGACACCAAATTTCATGAATTTCACTAGGCCTTCAATATCGTGATGAAGCAGAAAAGATAAACAACTACGGACCTACTGCCCTCATTAATTCTGTTGCAGCCCAGAATCAACAACACTACATTTTCTTTTCAACAGCTTGCTTTTTGACCTGTGTCCAAAAAAAAAAAGCCAATTCATTAATTAATCAAAATATCATTAAATTATGGGCTTGGATGTCTCCACACTCTTCAACAGATTAAAAAAAGCTCCTTCATTTTGTTGTCAGTGTCAGAATCTGAATTCAAAAAGAAAAATAGAAAGCTTCTACCATGTGGTCTTACTGGCCAAATTTATGTCACTAGAAAGCACAAGACAATGGAGAAATTGCTGAAAGCTGGGATGGAAATTATTAAACAACCCTCCACCCGGGAAAAGAGAGGGGACTGTAGTGTTGCCTAATTCTGCAAATTGCTCTTAAGTTACAAATATGAAGGCAAGGCTCTTTGTGAGACGTCTTGGCAAAGAGACAATCTTGAGGCAAAGGCAGCTAGGACAGTTAAAACTGAGTTAGTATTAAATGACGTATTCCAGGTCTCTTATTTCCCTCTTTCTTCATGCCCTATAACTTCTCTTATGAGAACACAAGACAACATTACACAGTGTCATGAGGGGTTTTTTTTCTTGGAATTCTTCACCTCCTGCTTCCAGGAGATTTTTCATTAAATGAGATATAATCATTCCTGGTAGTAATGAAAAAAAAGAAAAAAAAAGAAAAAAAAGAAAAGAAGGGGGGGGAAAATCTGTCTGAGAAGCCACCAGGTAGATCTGTGATTAAAGGTTGATGTTTTTACCTACTATGCAAGATTAGATTTTCCATTTTTATACATTCCCTCAAGAACAACTTGTACAGATTTATATGAGTTGGCATCATTCTGTCAGTTCTTAGTGTGGCAACAGATTCTGGAGACTGGACCTGAATATCCTCTACCAGTAAAATACTTTAAAATGAGCACCACGTACAAGCCAAACCTATGACTAATTTTTTTTTTCCTGAGATCTGCTTGGAAGAGTACTATGAGATAAAACCCCAGACAGAACAAAAGTCCAGAAAGGCTCGTTATTTTTCAAAGGCCATCTCCACCAAGGTGAAGAATGATCTATCGCGACAAGAGGAGGTTAAGTGAGATAGCAGTGAGCCTGTATGGATGAAAAAGGAACTCCCAACAAAACTCATCTATAAAAAAGGAAGCACACAAGAGGTGAAAGCAGGGACAAGGAGACCTGGGGGGAATATAGAGACACTGTCTGACTATGCAGGGATGAGGTTAGGAAAGCCATAGGACATTCAAGGCTAAATCTGGCAAGGGACATGAAAAGCAACAAGAAAGGTTTCTACGGGCAGTTCAGCAGCAAGAGGGAGGGAAGGGAAAAGTGTGAGGCCACCTCTGAATGGGACAGGGAACCCAGTGTAGAGCACATGGTAATGGCTGAGGTTCACTTCACTCTTCACTGTTCAGAGTGTCCTTCAGAAATCGCAGGCCACTGAGAACAGTGGGAAGCTCTGGAGCAAGGAAGACATCCTCAGTGGAGAAGCTAAGCCAGAGAATTCAGTAGTTTTTGCTGACAGGACAAGACGCAATGGGCACAAACTGAAATACAGCAAATTCCCCTTAAACATAAGAAAACTTTTTTATTGTGAGGGTGTTCAAAAACTGGATGAGGTTGTCCAGACAGGTTGTGAAGTCTCCAACCTCTAAGATGTTAAAAACTGGACTAGACACAAAGCAACCTGCTTTGAGCACAGAGCTGGACTAGGTATCTCCAGGCATCCCTTCCAACCTCATCCATATTGCTATTCTGCAATTGCTCTCTTTTTGTCCTTTTCTGCATACATTCACCATTTTCAAAGGAAAAGGAATTAAATCACAACCGCAATATATTAGAACATTCAGAACTATTTCCCCCCTCTTTCTGTTTTAGCATCTCATTATCCATTTAGCTTTAATGTACACTAACAAATTCTTGCCAACTTTCTTTCTGTAAATTAAAAGAAGCAGCATTTATATATATATATATATACACATATATATAGTATGATAGAAGAAATTTTAATTCTAAGATACATACTCACAGGATAAGCAAATCTTAATCCATAGATACACTCTCAATAAAGAAATACCTTATTTCACAATGACTGATGTGTGGTAGGCACTACCATAGCAGAACTCCTAAAAGTAATCCTAGGAGGGTTTGTAACATTTGTTGAATGTAGTTCCTTCCAGTAAAGGTTCTGATTAAGGAAAGTGGTTGCATACTTTAATTTAAGGGTTTTTCTGAAGAGAAATCCTGGAAACATAGTGAAAAGAAAGTGAAGAACATCCAGGGGGACCACCAGATTATATCTCAAGTACCAACACAGCAGTCACATTTAAAATGCTCTAAATGGTTTGAAAATACTTTCTACCATTATGGATATTGTCACAGATGCATATTTAAGGACAAGNTTTTTTATTGTGAGGGTGTTCAAAAACTGGATGAGGTTGTCCAGACAGGTTGTGAAGTCTCCAACCTCTAAGATGTTAAAAACTGGACTAGACACAAAGCAACCTGCTTTGAGCACAGAGCTGGACTAGGTATCTCCAGGCATCCCTTCCAACCTCATCCATATTGCTATTCTGCAATTGCTCTCTTTTTGTCCTTTTCTGCATACATTCACCATTTTCAAAGGAAAAGGAATTAAATCACAACCGCAATATATTAGAACATTCAGAACTATTTCCCCCCTCTTTCTGTTTTAGCATCTCATTATCCATTTAGCTTTAATGTACACTAACAAATTCTTGCCAACTTTCTTTCTGTAAATTAAAAGAAGCAGCATTTATATATATATATATATACACATATATATAGTATGATAGAAGAAATTTTAATTCTAAGATACATACTCACAGGATAAGCAAATCTTAATCCATAGATACACTCTCAATAAAGAAATACCTTATTTCACAATGACTGATGTGTGGTAGGCACTACCATAGCAGAACTCCTAAAAGTAATCCTAGGAGGGTTTGTAACATTTGTTGAATGTAGTTCCTTCCAGTAAAGGTTCTGATTAAGGAAAGTGGTTGCATACTTTAATTTAAGGGTTTTTCTGAAGAGAAATCCTGGAAACATAGTGAAAAGAAAGTGAAGAACATCCAGGGGGACCACCAGATTATATCTCAAGTACCAACACAGCAGTCACATTTAAAATGCTCTAAATGGTTTGAAAATACTTTCTACCATTATGGATATTGTCACAGATGCATATTTAAGGACAAGAAAAACTCCTAGGAGAATTTTATGTGGCAGCCTGCAAAATTTGGGTCACAGTTACCCCTCCCATAATTCCTAAAACATTGTATCTGTGTAGCTTTGGCAAGAAAATATCCTTAGAAAAACATCTAGCCTTTATTTCCTCTAAGTGTAATCATGAAAAACAGCAGACTCAAAATCCTTCATAAAAAGATAAATGTTTAAGCATATTTGACTATGACTTTTCTTTGATTTGACCTTGACTAAATTGAAAGCGCATGGAAAAATTTACAGTCAATGCTAGATGTGAGCTGTACTAATATCTGGCTAACTGCCCCTGCTGTGAAAGCTCTTTCTATTTCAGTAAAATTTTATGCACAAAAGCATTTTCTAGAAACTGATGTAGTGTTTTCAATACATTTTTAGACCCAAGCTTAATTACAAAAGCTTTTTCATAATAACAAATATTGTCCCAAGCAGAGACTATATTTAATAAATATGCTTATTATTTTCCTTAATGAAAGCAATGTTTAAAATTTGTAGGTAATCCCATTACACTGCACTTCAATTATACAGCCCAGCTCTCCTACCCTCCTGCTGATAGAAGACTTCCTCATCTTAGTTTCCAATTATATACATTAAGTCCTTCCAAAACTACCTTCATTATTACACACAGCATGTATAGCTCTATCAGAGAAAAAGTCATAATTGGGAAAGAGTAAAATGCATTTTCAAGCCTAAGATAATCACAAGAAAAGTTAATTATGTCAATTAAAATAATCTTCTCTCCACTCAACAAATATGACCTATTTGTACAAAGAAACACAGCAGGACAGGTTTTGTTCCTTGATAAACCACAGTATTTTTGCTTAAGACATTCTTACCAGAAAATTTATGAAATATTCAAATTTTGACTTTAAATTACTTCATAATAGAAGAATGGCCAAAAAGGACTATTGGATGAACCCAGGGGAACCCTCCAAAACAGGAACCATAACGTTTCCTATACACTCCCCAAATTAAACCTAAGCGTTTCAGTTCTTGGATTAAACTCTTACTTCCAAAAAGCAGAAAGGGACAACTGACACAAGTGGACTACTGACAGAAAATGTCTTGGAAAAGTATAAATTAAAAATGCTAAATACGAGAAGTAAAATCTGCACTCTTGCTGTCAATTGTTCTTGCCAAAGAATTTCATCTCAACATCAGGCAGCAACCAGATGAAGCTGTGAAGTATTGACTGTAATTGCAGGGCCTTAAGTGAAGACATGCTCCATACAGCAAAACCAGAGCTGGTCGCTCCAAACCAGCGCTGGTCGCTCCAAACCAGCTTTAGAGATCCTGTCACTGCACAAGCCCCACCTTGAGGCCCTCAGGTTGTAGAAGGAAGAGCAAGATGTGAGGCATCTCTCATTATCTGCTTCTGACTGCCAGTCATCCTTCCTCTGCCCACTCTACCTGACTTTGACATTACACTTGCTGAGTCTCAGACACTTCAACCAGTTTTCAGAATGCGCAGTTTTCAATAACCTGCTCATGCCCATATTTTCACAACATCTAATTGCGACAGCACAGCTACTCATGACTAATTTTGCTGTGAAGAATTTTTTCCATCCCATCCCACCATGCCTTCCCTAGCTATTTGACTTTTGAACATTTCCTAACATATTTATTTTTGTCATTCTATCGGCACCAAAAATAGAAGCAATATTCTGGAGAGTACTACAATATTTCTACTATGCCACCATAAACTTACTTTTATGCAGGTAGTTTAAGTAGTTCTTTGCTTATGCCAAATGATTTCTTTATCTTACAAATTCCTGGCAATTTGCTGTATAAAATTTGTACTAATGATCTGATATGACAACAGAAGTCAAGTCCAAGTACACTTCAGTTTAGAGAGTAATTTCAGTTTTCACAGGGAAGCACTACTTGTTCTGGAATTCCCAACCTCTTAATTTCTTTTACCATGATTTGTTTTTTTCTTATCACTTAGTGACATTGTCAGAGAATTGGGATCACTGCCAAAGATGTTTACCTCAATTTTGTTTCCATTCCTAAATTAGATTCCTCCTAAACAGTGAATTAGAATATTAATCAGTTAAAACCTAAATCTTCATTATTAATTTACTAGAAACAATACAGCACCTTGTAAAACATTTATGCAGCAGTAAGTGGAGAACCACTTTGCAGAGATCATGACATGCTTAATTTACTACACAGCTAAATATTTGATTCCAAATTGTAGTAAAGCTGAAGGTGTTCTGTTGAAATTAAACAATCTTTTTAACACTGTGAGTCTTATTGTGCGCAGTAGTGGTAAAGTTCTAAAACAAGTGGTAGGAAACTTGCTCCTTTTTGTGGGGTTTGCCCTTACCAGTTAAGTGAAGAATCATGGTTTTGGCTATCCACTCTGCTATTTACTGATAGGTCTGTTGCCTCCCAGAGTTTCAACATAAATGATTTTTAAATGCTATATTAAATTAATTGAAAACACAATGCACTTTGAGGCACTACATTTGCAATGTAGTCTTGCTTCAGTGCTTTCCTTGCTAACAGTACTATCTCTAATTGGAGTAATGGTATTTTAACTTTCTTGTGAATATCTAGCAATTCTTTGTTTCATATTCAGTATTCAAGACATCCCAGGTAAAATTTTTAACATTCACTTGCATTTATACATCCAGATTATATAAGAAAAAATANTATAAGAAAAAGGTTCATATTTCCACTTTTGGAAATTGCACACAGACCTTTTGCAAAGCCATCTCAAGATAAATGTTTCCTCCCCAGTGTTAAACCTGAGCAACAAATGTTAGCATGCACATTTCTAGTTAAGGTGAGCTTTCTAAAACAAATATGATTAAATGCAGCAGACTGTTCCAGAAATTGTTAATTGTGTGGCAAGATGGAGAATGAGTAGTTCTCTTTTTTTTTTTTCTCCTTGTTTTTTTAAATTATTCTTTTCTATTGTCTCCCTGACTCAGATAACTTGGGTCTCAGAAGGGGAATGCAGGGATGTTTTATACCCTTACGAGCAGTGATGAATGCAAAGAATGGAGAGACCAAAGCAAGATAAGCTGGAGGAAATTAAAAACAAAAACAGCGTGTCCCATTTCAGGAGAAAGGTCCGGAGTATTACACTAAACAAAGCAATCATCAGGCTATAAGTCCTGAAAACAAAGGGTAGCAACAGGATCACTTTCATCTAATCTTAAAAATCTATTTCGAAACAGCAAATTGATACTTCTTAACCATCAAGCTGCTTTTATTAACAATATAGAATATCCTGACGTTTTGCTGCCTTATAAGAATACATGATAGTCTTTTCAAAAATAATTCACCTAAATTCTTAACAAAAGTTGTTAGCTAAGAAAACCACAGCTACACATACACAATTCATCATCTAACAGGAAAAGCATATTATATTTAGAGTATAAGTAAAAAAAAAATTTCTACATCTTCCTTATGTCTCAAGGCTAAAGGATATTTCATAGGTTTATAAAATTGCATACTATAGTTATTCGAACCTCAAAACAGAACAAAGGATACATTTGGTAGCATGCCTCTCATTACACTGCAGCATCCTAGTTGATATGACATTGCCTCCCAAAGGAACTTGTAAGGTAAACTTTTTAAAAGTAAGATTAGCAATATCCCTGGCATTAATCAAGCCATATTCATTTTAAACATTGCTGGATGAAATATGGAAGAACTTAATGGAAGACAGACTGGAGTAAATTGGAAAAATCTTAGTCTAGGATTCAAATGAAGTTTTCATGCAAAGTCTGTTCTTGAAATCCAAATCCAATTTAACAATGACAAAGTTATTGCAATGTTGAGCCATACAAAAGGCACGTGATAGCCTTGGAGGAGTTAATACTGGCTAAGATTAATTAATTGGTTAACTAATAGGACATCTGAACATAATGAGGCACTCAGAAAAGCTGAGTTGTGCCAGCTATGTACCTGCACATACTTACTCTGTGTCTAAATAATGTCATTTCTGAACTGCCTTGCAATGGTGAGGAGGCGGGAGTCATGGAAATGTGAGGAACCTTGTTTTGCTGTTTTCTGAGGTATTTGTAAGCTTCTGTGAAAAAGAGAGCTTCAGACTCCAGAACAGTTTGTGAATGCTTCAAATGGTGTTGGGGCCTCCTTCCTGGTGATAAAACCTCTCAGACTGCACGTACTAGCTAATCCCTTGATTCTTTCCAATTGCTCATCTGAAGGTGTTAACGTATATTACAGCTATAACCAAGTTCTCTCTGATATGCACCAACATTTTAATTAGTGTATGGCAGAGACATTCATCTTCACCATAAAAAAAAAAAAAAAGAAAGCCTCATTTAAAATAAACTATCTTGAGAATCATATGACATGATGGTAACTCTACATTTTACTAAAGCTGTTTACACACGTGTTTTTGGCAGGGTGCCTTCCAGTGAGAGCAAGTTACATATGTATCAGCTGTAATGGCCCATATAGGATATTAAAAACATGTAAAGTATAATTTAATAATCCACCTTAGGAACTAGTGTGAGAATTTTCATTTTAGCTTCCTCCAGAGACTCTAATGCCAAAGGACAGATTGTTTCTTGTCAGTGTTTCAAACTGATCTCTATTTGCAAACACAGCAAGTGATGCCAAATGCGGTTCAGCACGCAAATCAAACAACTATTTTGTTATGCGCTGCTTTGAATTGCACATGCAGGACAGAGAGGCAAGTAATGACAAAAAAAAATATTCATGCTTGCACATCACACAAGCCATTTCCATAATATACTTGAGCACTGTATATAAATGTAAAGAAGCAAAATTATGCCAATAAAATAACGAGTGCATTATGAGTTAAATATCATATTCACAATGCTACACACTGGGATTTAACAGAACATGGTATACAATGTAGACCAAAATATAAATACAGTAGCTATACTATTTCTCTTAAAAAAAAAAAAAGGGTGGGAAATGATAAATTATTTATTGAATGAAAACAGGAAAAAGAAAATGGGAAAAATTTTTCTTTGAAAAAGCAGGATAGCTTACAAGCAGTGATATTAAATCCACTTATTCATTAGAGCCAGGTTCAATCTGATTCCGTTTGAGTCACAGCATGACCACTCCGAGCAGCAATTAATGCAACCGTCACCGTGGTAGCTGTTTTCAGAATGTTTCTGTCCATCTCAGTTTTGTTTTGAAGCAAAGATGAAAATTAACTAGAAAAGTCACTTAACCTATTTTTAAGATGATTACAACGCTGGCTAAATCAGCAAAGAAAAAACTGTTTTAAGTGACATGCTACAGACACCTATGGGTCAGGAATTTAAAGCCTTGTTGTACCTGACAGGCAAATCATACATGACAGAATAATGCATGGAGGGAGAGGCACCACCAGTGTACTACCAGCTAACATTAGAGTCCTCTTAGATTAAATTGGAGAGAAATAGGAGAAGGCACTCTGTTTACAAAGAGCTCACCTATATCTGGCTAACAGATATTTATTTAACAAAAAACCCCAAACAAACAAACAAACCAAAACCCAACCATCTAATTTAACCAGAAGTGCGCCTTATGGCTCATTAGTTGCTACAGGTAGGTCGTGGGCCTGTGCAGATCCAATGGGCGCGTGACACAAGAGCAAGATCCCTCACAGATTAAAAAAAAATAAATTATTTCAAAAGTAGGAATTTCAAAGGATTAACTTCAGGAGTTTACTGCTGATCTGTATCTTAAAACACCATTCTTGCATTTTTTGTCAAGGTTAGTTGAATTTATTCATTATCACTACTCTGCTGATAGTGAGGTGGCAGTGAGTTAAAATAAATCTCTACTTAGGCAGTTTATCCCTCCCGACATACATTACTCATATTGCATATTATGGGATATATTTGGGATGAAAACCAAATGCAAAGAAAAAAAGGAAAACAAAATACTTGAGTAACTATCATCATCATGGCTAGGCTTCACAAATGAAGATTTGGGAAGGGCTCTACCCACGCTTGCTGCAAGCGCTGATGGCTACAGAGGCCGATGCGAGATAGGCAAGTCTGGTTGCAAAAGGCACAGCAGAAAGTCTCCATAGGCAGTGTTTGTGAGGCACGGTTCTTTCTGTGTTGTCTTTTCTCCTCCAGACTGATTCTGTGTGTGTTCTCAAAGGAATCAGCAGCGTTATGGATGGCGTGTCTCCATGCCTCCCAACTGGAGGCCAGAGTGTGAAAAAAATATGCAAGTGTTCCTGAATCCAGAGCTCACTGTGTCTTTTGCTTTAGCACAGCTCAGTTGGAACCCCAAGATATTTTCTTATCTTGTGGTTTAATCCAGAAACATATAGTTACTCAGCCTTGGCCATATTGACTACCATCAATGGTCCACTCTGAGTAACTATATGTTTCTGGATTAAATCACAAGATAAGAAAATATCTTGGGGTTCCAACTGAGCTGTGCTAAAGCAAAAGACACAGTGAGCTCTGGATTCAGGAACACTTGCATATTTTTTCACACAGTTATATGTGAAAAGATAAGATCTCTCCATAAAACTGTAAAATAGAGCACTTAGAAAGGCCATTTGAAAAGATTCCTCCAGGGGTCTGTCGTACTCCAGCATCTGTTCAAACAGGTAATTCTGCAAATAAGTGACTCACTTTTGTCATCCTATTGAACCTGGTCAACGAGGGCCCTCCATTGCCCAAATACGAATAAAACCATCCATTGCCCTTACAGCGTGTGGCAGCTACATGAGATGCTCCCTAGAGAAGCAGCCATTTCACCTTTAGCCAAGGCAATAACTAGACCTGCAAGTTTTATCACTTCATCACAACCCCAGTGGACTGTAAATAATTTGGAAAGCTCTGGTTTGAAAGAGAGTACTTCTTAAGAAATCTGAGGTAACATACAAATATTGAAAGTTTCTCTTCTTTGGAATTATATATATATATGTATGTTAAAATAATGTAAGGAAAAATGTGTTTATCTGGTATTATGTTTTATGGTTTCTTAATCACAATTTCTCTTCTATGTTGTGAGTAATTACTGTTTCAAGTGAACTTCTTATCTTCTTTCAAATTAGATTGCTCGGTAGCTACTTGTAAACAAAGTAAAAATGAAGCAAGAATACATAGCTCAGAACAGCCCACTCTGCAATTAGTTGTGCTAAAATACAGATATGAGAATGATCAAGTTATCAAGTATCATCTTGATATGAAAAGTTAACTGTTGTTATTGCCAGGACACTTTCATGAAAACTATTAAATATGCCTGCATTTATAGACAATTTTTTTTTGTTGTTGTTACACATGCCAGTTTAGTTCACCTCTTAAGGCAAATTTTCCTAGGTTTTTTTGCAAATATTTCATTGTAGGCTGACAGTCTGCCAAGGATACTTGATTTACCCAAAACAGCTCAAAGCCAGGCACACAGAACAGCAAACAGTTTTTCATTCTGTGTTCTACTTATCTAGTCTGCAGTACAGTACTTTTAAAACTACTCAAAATTATATTATTCAATTTGTGAATGTGCCTTATGGGTAATCTTAATTTTTATTTACAATTGATAGTCCAGAAACTGCATTCTACTTCTAGCATTAAATATGCACACCTGTTTTTAAAGTTAAATTGCTTCTGCTGTGAATCATTAAACTAATAAATGAGTTAAACTGGAATTATAAGTTAAACCTTATGGGGTAAATCTTACATATTTTCAAGTATATTACATCAGTTCTTAACACTGATGACATCATACAAGTAATTTGGTTTCTAAAAGCTAGAAGAATTCTAACAATGTTATTTTGTTATACAATAGTGAAACTAAACTCATTTAGACACCTCACATGGTCCCTGTTGTTTTGCTACCCCCCAGAATCTACAATCTACCTCCTTTGAAAGTGACTGTTGTCTTAAGGTGTAAAAACTCACCAACATGACTAATTCTACAGTATTTATAAACTGGGTCTCATGGTTGAAATACATTCCATGCCTGAACAAGCACAAAAAAACCAGTTCTGAACTTCCCCTTTGAAATTAAATAATATGGTGACTTTGGCAAGTCTTTCCACACTTTTGATATTGACCCTTGAAAGCCAAATTCTATCAATACACTGAAGCATTATCAGAAGCTTTTTTTCACACTTCTTTAGCTTGTTCCCTCAGATCAACATGATTAATTGCTCAGTTACTTTTCTGTACCTCTTCCAATCGTTTAGAGTACTTATTTCTATAGCATAACCACATGCAGTTAACACCTCTTGATTTCTGCTTGATTGTGGTTTAATGAGAAAAATTCAAGACATCAATCTTTGCCTTAAGTTATTTTAGTTCCAATGTTCAAATTATCACGTTTACTCTCATAACAATAATCCTTTCATGTGACAAACTCAAAGCAGTTTAATACCTTTAATAAAAAAGGTAAGAGCAGAGCTGACTCGAAAGGAGTTCAGTTGTTTTCAGGCAATATTAGCAGCAGCATTCCCTGTACACTAAATATCTCACTACTTGAGGGCAAGAGCAACACTAGCAGTCAAGCCAAGACAACCAGACTGAGATAGAATTTGTAGATAAAAAGTGCATTATATACTGGAAAGAGTTTGTGATATATTCTAATAAACACAATAAAGTATATGAAATATACTTAATATTTCCATGGCAAAATGAGAACATTAAGAGCAATTTATAGGCATTATCCCATTTTACTTGCAAGAAGTTTTAGCCAGGACTGGTTGGAAAAAAAAAAAAAAAAAAAAAGAGTTCAACCTGCCAAAATTTAAGGGTTTTCAAAATATTTTGCTCCAGTTATGAATTAAGATAAGGCTTTAAAATATATAATATGACTCAAATAAAAATACTGGTGCAGTCTAATCAACTTCAAAGAACTATCAGGATATGTTTAAGACACCTATGGCTGCCTGTCATCCCATTCCTCCTTGATGTTTTCTTTATTCTCCAAATGAAATTCTAACAGTGAGAATTCATATCTGATTTCTAGAAGCCTAATATCCAACAGGAAGTCATAGAATCCTAGAAAGACTCGAGTTGGAAAGGACCTTAAAGACCATCTTATTCCAACCCCCTGCCATGGGCAGAGTCACCTTCCATTCTACCAGGTTGCTCAGGGGCCCATCCCACCTGCCCTTGAACACCAAAGCTCTCAAGTTGTATGCAGGTGTCAAAGAGACAGTGCCTTTCCAGAGCCCAACTCATCTAACCACAACCTCTAGGGAGATGTCAGGCTTGAGGGGAAGGAAGAACGGGAAGGGCAGGGCAGGAACAGCAGTGTTGGTTAGGAAAAACAGAAAACAAGCCCAGGAGCTACCACAGATCTTAGTGAAGAAAATGCCAGCTTCTCCCTTTGGTCTCCCAACCCTTTGCCACTTACTAGTACCCTTTAACCCTCTCCCTTTCCACAAGGTTTAAGATCACCTCTCCAGCACAGGCCAAGTCTTGGCTCCTGAGAGCCCTTATTCCTCAGCTGCAATGCTGCAGGTGCAAAGTATCAAGAACAAGCACATCCCACTCATTTTGGGACAATTTGTATGCCGGCGCTCCTGGAGCAGGGATTGCCATATTCAGATGGCAATCAGATGAGGAGATGAGGAACAGGAAGGTCCAATGAGATGGGAGGGATGGGGAAGAAAACTCCAGCTTTGAAAAAGGTGGGGAGCTCTGGAGACAATGGGGGCCAAGCCCACCCACATCACTGCAGCTGGACATCCTCATGCAGGGGCAGAGCATGCAGAGGAGCACTGTGCTGTCACATTAATGCCTCCTTACCTCTTCCCACCAAGGACTGACTCAGTCACCGCAGAACCACAGAATGCTTTAGGTTGGAAGGGAGCTTAAAGTTCATTTAGTTCCATCCCTGCCATGGGCAGAGACACCTTCCTTCGCCTCGCCTTTGTGTGCACACCTCCAGGCACCGCATGCTTCGCTTTTCACCTTGGAAATTCTCCTTCCCTAAATAGACATCTGGGAGACGCAAGTTCAGATCCTCTCTCTGCTCAATTCAGACCCAAAGTTCTGACGTTTTAAGGAGCTACACTGTCTGGTTGTGTATATGTGTGTGTGCACACATCAGTCAATGTTATAACCCTCTTCTCTCATGTCAACCCCCAGTTTTCCTCCTCATCCTAAGAAAACAAATAGGCTCATGCAAAATTTCTGTATGTTAGAAATACCCCTTAAAAAAAAATTCTTGACTTGTACTCATTTGAAGATGTAAAGTGTAGTAGAAAAATCTCTTATGGAGCCATAGTCTCCTAACCCCCACAATCCAGATCTTAACTCCAAGAAAATCATTTTTGCATGCATATGCTGTTAAAAATTATTGCTGTATGTTACTTCCTCCAAAAGGACATTAAGAAAACAATGTTTAATTCAAATCATGCACATGGGGA
>VWZG01008861.1:89243-143074 GCA_013396735.1 Grallaria varia
AAAAAAAACACAACAGAAAAAAGGAAGGTAAAACTGCTTAATAACTTGATTATTCAACCATTATATGAAAAAAGGCTAAAATAAAACAAGGCATGCAGTTAAATGTTATTTTTAATTTACTTTTTGATAGACTTATTTTCTCTCTGTGTTCTCCTGTTACCAAGGTATTGTACTAACGGTGTCAGTGTTGATCAGCTTCCAATCATCAGTTGCACTTATAGCAATAGCATTCTGCTAAGAATGTGATTTCTCTGCCTTTGCTGGAATACAGCATTGATTTTGGAAAAATTAAAAAAAAATAAAAAATTAAAAGTGAGCCCTGATTGTGGGATAAACCTTTAAGAAGGCAATTTAATTTTGATAAAAGATAATAAATAAACATTTTACATTGTGTTTCTTGCATACTTACTGTCTTCTGGCAAAAATAAAATTCCCATGCAAATATGCTGTTAGTATGCTCACTCTGCATTCAAAAAAGCTTCTCTCTAAAAATTATGAGGTATGGCTGGAAAGCTTAACTAGCTGAGTTGTCTTGGTCATTTTGAAAGTCCTATAGAGCTGAACAAGTAGCATTATAAGAGATTTCTAAAGAAATATTCCAAATACCTTAAGACAAGAAAGAAAAGAGACAACATTTTTAAAACATTCTTTAGTCTGTGTTACAAGACTCGATAGAGAAGAAAATATTTCTTATTGAGTATTCTGGCACTGCTTTATGAAAATTTTCAAGGTTATTGGAATTATCTTGGACTAGTCACGCTTTGAGCAACGCATACTAAATCTGTTTTTAAAGCTGCTGAGTGAGCCCCACTGTGTCAGGAGTGGAATGTGTCCACTCATCCTGCCTCTGTCATCTTGGAGGAAGCCTGAGAGCAAATATTCCTCTGGAGGGAGCCCCTCAGGACTAATGAAGATCCAGGCTGCAACTTTTTTTCCTCCCATAGCAACATGCAAACAGCAGAAGAGTTTATAAGACATCCTCTTTATGGAAATATGATTAATGACAAAGAAAGTTTGACATTCTCATGTACCGATATCTGCATTTCTATTTCCCCCTTATATATTATGTGATATATTCAAATCACTATTATTTACATAACTTCCCAATGACTTGCATATTTAAATTTCAAAATTACCACACAGCACCTTTTAATCCACTGGGAATATTTTGCAGAAAAAACCCAAATCTATCCCCATTCTCTTCTCCCCAGCCACAAACAGAATACATTTTTTGATAATAATTTTCTGTAGGGAAAGAGGTTTTCCAGTTACAGACGAATTCAGGCAATGGATAGTTACTTAGTAGATTGGTGGGTGTATTACGTAGCATAAAACTTATCAAAGAAATAATAAAGCAACCCATTTAGAAAGTCTTTGGCTACTTTAAAGACAGTAAGAAAAGAGGAAGCCATCATTATCAGACTAATGAGGTAACTTTATAACATTACATTGAAGTTTTTGTCCCCCAGTCTAAAGCTGAGTTTATAAAAGAGGAATTAGTCCCATTTTGAAAATGGTTTGTATGTTAATGTAGACAAAATTGCAATGCAGGTTTACTAATGTAATGCTTTCTCTACATAGCACAAAAGCAAATTGCCTTGACATCCCCTAATTATCATTACTGCAAATTCTAAAACTGTTTAAGTTTTGGTCATGGAGAAAGAAGGCAGAAGAATCTTACCTACAAGGACTTTCAGAAAACAGCTGGTTAAACACAGTTCAATTTTATGAGAAGAAAAATACTGAAAGATAGTACTGACCATTTTTATATACCTATATGTTTTTAAATTAAAAGGATGCATGCTGGAGCACAGTTTCAACAAGTACCATGAGACAAAATTCTCAAATATTATAAATGCTAAACATGTTATTACATCCTCATTGGTTCTACATTAGAAAAAATATACAAGCAGCAAACAATCAATGGTTGTTTAAGAGTGTAATATGGTACTTAGTAAAAATAATGCAGCACAGCAACAAGTTCACTGGAGTGCTCCTTTAACACACGACATACCAGATGTACAGCTGTTTATCTTGGGGATAAAAAAACCAAACCCAAACAAACAAACAAAAGAGGGTATAAAGACTTTTGAAAGGATCTTCTCCTCAGTATTTAATAACATGCAAAGTACTGAAGGACTCTTGCATGAAATCAGGAATAGCACTACGTTGTTTTTCATGGTATTTAAAAAAGCTAAGCAGACACACGACAGGATGCCAGCAGGCAGCTTGCATGAGACATAAGGCTTTATATTCCCACTAGGAACGTACCTTCTCTGCTTTTGCTTTCCTGGCGTTATGCACAAACCTGCGTCCCAGCTTCTTGGCATACCAGATAGAGGCAAACATTGTAGTGATGAAGATTTCAGTCTGAATATGCAGCACACACAAAAAAACCCAAACCAAAAACAAAAAGGAAAAAAAAAAAAAGGAAAAAAAATCCCACCAAAAAAACTTCCCCCACTACTGAGATAGAGATCTAATGCTGCTTAAGGTCTCAACTATGCTGTTGCTTTGTCAGGTCCTCTCATGCTGCCTTCTGAAAAAAAAAAACAAACCCCAAACAAAAAACAACCTAACAAAAAAACAAACCATCCAGTGTGGCCAGTCTGCAGGTGTATTTACATACTGCCAGCAGGAAGTCCAGGGTGAGGCATCTTTGCATCCAGCTCACATCCAGTCTGCTAAGTGCCTGTCTGCAGTTCTTTAGCACTGTCACCACAAACTACATATGTGTCAGTATGAAAGGAAGCTGCAGTAAACTACTGTAGCAGACAGCTCACCTCCTCTTCTCCTGTGCTGAAATTTAACTCCTTGGTTCTCTGCGATGTGCCAGCATGCAACAGAAGCAGCAGCAGCTCAAATATGAGATACATAGCACTGCAGGAATGGAAAGGGGTACAGAAGTGCCAAAAATAGAAACATGTATTAACTGTTAAGGTGAAGGAACAGGTGCTTTTTATGTGTTTCAGTGCAATTAAGATACGAAAGGAAAATTGTTTTTACTTTGTTCTGGAGGTTTGAGATCTATCCAGAGATATTTTTGTTACCTAGTTTCAGTTCACAACAGACAGGCATCATAGCAGCTCAGTTCACTTGCTGATGTCATACATGCTTTGCTGAAGGATTTAAGGCTCAATCAAGGGCTTCTGTATTTCTTTGACAATGGCTTCACAAAATAGAAACCTGGTAGATTTTTTTCCAAATTCCAAACTTCTGTCCTACCTAAGCATGCGCTTTCCTCTGTCTTTAATTGCAAGCTATTATGCATTAGGAGTTGAGAAGTTCCTTTGAACACCTATTTTTGCAGCAAAACAACAATGAACTATTTTCCTTTTGTCACATACTTCAGCTTTAACCCCTGCACTTCTCTTCAATTATAATTGCTAGACAATAAGCAGAATCATACTCTTTTGGCTCCAGACATACAAGAATCAGATGCTCCTCCCAGTCAGACCCAGTATCAAAGCTGTAAACCTATGGGGTTTATAGCTATGTATGTATTCTATAGTACTTGCATTATAGAGCAAATCCTGCCCAGGGCTCTCCCACCTACAACTGTGGAGGTACCAACACTGCTGTCCTGTGGGCAGGATTGGATTTGGGATGCACACATTCAAGAATAATTTCTGCTTTGCTATTCAGTGGTAAAGAGCAAACCAAAATTAATAGATGCATGGCAAAGGAAATGCAATAATAGCAATTTACTATAGGGTTCTTGGGGCCAAGGAAACAGCTTTTCTGACCCAGGATTCTCAGAGAATGGCTGAAAATTTTTTCTCCAGGGTACATAAAATCAAAAGGGAAAATATTCCACTCCTACTTATAACTTACATAGAACGTCCAACTTACTGTAGCTGGATGGCACTACCCAAGCTTTGAGCCTTAAGGCACATGCTGCTCAATTCTGTCAAGATTATATAGAGTTCAAAGAACTCTTCAACACATTTTAAAATGGTAAATTGGTTAACTAAATTTAAATTCTTAGATAGTGAAGATTTTTTTGCCAAGGTAACTCAAAGGTATATGTTTGGGTTTTGTTTGGCATCTAAAACCTTCTGACAAAGTATATGGTAACTGGTGATATTTCTGGGAAGAAAATAGTTTCTAATTACTCCCAAGTCAGATATTTAGTTAGTCCTGGCAGCCAGAAAGTTTTAAGACCATAAGATAGAGTAAAATCATGTCTCGTTGGGAGTATGATTGCTATAGAAGAACTATCTGTCCATAACACCACTCCATCTTTCTGAACTCTAGGCTGATAGTAAAATGGATTCTCCAAGGTGAGAAAACCTTTATTATGCCATGTAGCGCCCTTGCAACATTCTCCATACTTGTGGGGTAACAGAGTGGCATATAACAGAGGGGAGGGAAGAAGGGAGGGAAGAAAGACAGCCTGAAAGATTTAGGAAGAAAACAGAGATCTTTTTTCTAGCTGGGATATCACTAAGGAAACATGGATTGAGAAATAAAGTAAGTACAGAAAAGAAGCACCAACATCATTACACACCTTAAACAACACTATAAATGTTAAAGGAACAGGAAAAATATCTTAGATAGTATATGCACAAGCAGTAGAACACTTCTCCCACTCTGCTCCCATGTTTTTATGAAGAGAATAAGTATAATTTGAAATCATTGCACTACAACCAAAAAAGGGTACATTCTCCCAAGCAACTATTTATATAGTCTTATGTATATTCAGAAGCTGAGAAAATCGAAGGAAACACTCATTAAACAATAAAACCTCCTTTTTATGACTTTCATCATCAACATTAGCAGCTTTACTGAACTATTTATGCAGGAGAAATAGGGAGTAATAAAAAGCCACAATTCATCCCACTTAAAGGAAAAAAAAATAGAATACATTGTTCATTTAAGAAATAATGACAAAGCAATAGGGAGGTAATTTTCTCCACCTACTGAAAATGTTAGATCAGAAAGAATAAATCTTGCCAAATACCTAATTCTGATTCTAATCAGAAATGCAGTTTAACTATTTGCCTGCATTTGCAGATGTATCCAAACATCAAAGTATAGCAATGGCCAGACTGCAAGCCACTTCCTTACAGCTCCATCACACAGCACTCTGCCATATATTGCCAACAGCAGATTTATTAGGTCTGTACTGGTACCGAGGGAATTTTATGATTATGAATATTTTACTGTAACCATAACTAAGGCTGCATTTTACAGAAGTGCTACAAGCTGAGCTGATTTAGAAGAATTGGAACTCCCAGCTGCTGTCTATTCACCGGAGTAATATGTTCTTTAGCTTGCTCACTGAAGTGCTACGTTACAAGGACACAGAGATGCATGCCATTGAGCAACAATATTATCACAGACAGGAGACAACCAGTTAGGAGGAGATTTTACAAGGAGCTTCTCACTGCAAATGAGTGGGTGGTTTTCAGTAAACCAAACCACATCTAAACTATACATTAAATGCCATTCTTGTGCCTACAGGAGAAGAATTGGTCTTACCACAAGTGGACACATGGGTATAAGCACAAAGCAACTCTGCTGTTTGAATCCTACTGTTTTTACGACATGGCTCCCCAGCATCGCAAGCAATGGCAATCGATGCTCTGTACCAAAACAGATGGTTGTTTAAAACACCTTGTCAACTGTTTGTATGCACTGAGCATCACCACTATTTCTGACAGTTTGCCTCCTTTTTCAATTTTAACGTCTCTGTTTGACTTGAGCAGCACATGGGAAGAAGTGCAGCTTAGCTTTAGACAGGGCATTAATTTTCTCTTGTTAAGGGATAACTTCTCACAGCACACACGTGGGGAGTCAACCTCCCTCTCGCACACCTGTGGTGAAGATAGATGTTCGCCGTAGATTCTGTTACTCTCCTACCTCCATCGGAATATATATACACAGTAGTCATAAAATGTGGTGACAGGGCCATTTAAAATACAAATACAGTTCAGTCATAAATAATGCCTTCCTTGTAAGAATGGGAAGATGGATGGAAAGATTAGTCATTCAGGTTTTGCAGAAGTCTGTTTCCAGTGAAACGAACAGGAGATGAAACGAGTTAAAAAATAATTACTTAAGATATAAAACAATCACTTTGCTTCAAGGTTTATTTGTTAACATGGCACAGCTGTGGGTACAGGAACAGAGCTACTGATGAGAAACTAAGGTTGCTAGCTTTGTTTTTATAAGTACTAGGCAACAACAGATACTGATTTGACTGACTGTACAAGCAACCATTTCCCATCCCCAGCACAATTAATTATCTCACACAGTTGCATTATGCCAAGACATACTATTTAATGACCAAAATACTAGGAAAGACAGGAACCTAAGAGTCTGCTAGTCCGTGCAGAAGATAAAAATTTTAGGCACTCAAACCTTACAATAGTTCAAGTAGATGGAAGATCCAGTGTTTTGTAAGGACCTGATTTTTCATTCTTTCCTCTAAACAAAGGCAATTGGACTAATGATCCTGCTGGTAGTGCAACAGACAGTATTTGTATAGGAAACCCACAGCCACCCTTACAAAAGGGGTAGTTTACCCGAGTCAGCACCACCAAAAAGTGTTCAATCTTCTCTTGTGGCCAGGGCAGGACCCACTGTTACAGACACATGCAGGTGAAAGATTATCACAGAACAGAATCACAGAGGTTGGAAAGATTATTGAGTTCTGACCATTAACCCAGCACTGCTCAATCCCTCTAAAACATGTCCATATGCACCACGCCTACACATACCGTAAATGCCTCCAGAGAGGGTGACTCAACTACTTCCCTGGACAGCCTGTTCAGATGCTTGACAATGCTTTTCATGAAGAATTTGTTCCTATTCAATTATACCTCCACTGGCACATCTTGAAGCTTGTTACCCAGGAGAAGAGACTGGCCCCCATGAGGATACAACCTCCTTTCAGGTAGTTGTAGAGAGTGATAAGGTTCCACTGAACCATCTTTTCTTCAGGCTAAACAAAGACAGCTACCTCATCAGACTTCCGCTCCAGACCCACTGCCCTTTTCTGGACACACTCCATCATCTCAATGTCCTTCTTGTTGTGAGGGACCCAAAACTGAACACAGGACTTGAGGTGTGGCCTCACCAGTGATGAGTATGTCACTTTCTACTTATGATATTTTCTGCCACTTATGATGAATTTTTTTTTTTAATATAAGTTTTAAAATTCTACCACTTGGCCCTGAATTTTAAAGATGAAACCTGGGTTGATTAAAAGCTAAATGCTTCCTTGAAATAGCTAAGTCAATGGCAGGAATAGAGTACAATGATTTTGAGAACAGTCACTTATCCTGACAAAGAAGTGTTGCAAAGAAGGGAATGGGGAGGGGAAAAAACAAGAAGCAGAAGATGAAAGAAGATGGGATAAAAATGGGGGGGGAAAAAAGTGAAAATGAAGTGCTGTATATTAAGGATGACAGAGGTCCATGCTCTTCTCTTCCAATTTAAATTTTTCTGCTCCTTTAATATTTCTTGTGCCAAATCTCTTCTCTTTAGAAATTATGCTTTCAGAAACCCAGATGTGACATTACAAGTTTGCCCCAGGTCTAATTTCCCCTTAAAAGACAAGATACTGCAAGAATACATCTCCTCTGTCACCTCTCCTGATGCATGGCAGAACTGTCTTCTAGCACAGGGCATGAAGAATTTCATACACAATATCACAGGACTTCAAAGCAGTCAAGAAATAAAATGCAAGCATTTTCTCTTGTGGCTCTCCCTAAAGTGTGATCCCCCAAATATTGTGTGCCTGCACTGTGTCATGCAATTATCAGAGCTATTTTTCTACTCTTCTATTATATAATGGGGCAGATGGCACTCGACCTGCTATGTGTGGTGCAACAGGTCAAGAGAAGAGCAGATAAGGAGGAGTGCTACACAGTTGCGTGAAATACAGCTTTAACTGTGGAAGGACCGTGAATGGAAAAGAAACAAGTGAGATGCCAAGCGCTGAGACTCAGCACATCCCTGCATACAGGGATGTATTCTAGCACTTTACAGTATAATGGTGTAACAGATAATGTTTTATATTTAGGCAGTTCTTGTTCCTCTTTTATTTGTTAAGTCTCAGAATGGAGAAAAACCTAATTACGGCACTTAATTTTGATTTTAAAAATTGATTTTCCACTCTAATTTCTGCTGGTGTATAGGAAAATCCAGTGAGTCACAGAAGTAATATAGCAACCATTAGCAGCCTTAAAAAAAATAAATAAAACCTTGAAAGATTCCACTTTATTCCCTATTTGTCCCTAGTTCAGCACAAATTGTTTCCTACCTTTCTGATAGAAATTTGCTAAAATTTCTTCCTGCTATGTTAAGAATTCACAATCAAAACTGCATATAAAATCCTCAGATGTGCCATTACACTGCTCAGACTCATATCAAATCAAAGCACAATGTATGTAGCACAGTTATGCATTTGCATGGCAAGTACTCCCATGGGAAATAATATAAACTACAAAATTTAGCCTTGGGGAGGGAAAAAAAGAAGCCACAGACTGCAAGCAGTGCTTATGTGTGTCACCAGTACATTTTGCAAGCGGCTTGGTAAATACAATCCTGAACAAAACTGAATTCAGTGTGGAAATACTTACATTACATCTCTGTGTATATGCCTTTCATCCTGTAGCATTTAAGTACATTTTTTCCTTTGTACTTATTTTTAAGTCTATGTGATGGTGGACCCTTATCTCTGTTTCATAAAGGGGTGAATTTAAGGCACAAAGTGACTTGCTACACAGACTGGGAGCCCAAAAATCTCCTCCATCCCAGCGCACAGCCAGAAGCCAGGCAAAGGTGGCATGCACTCACTCCAGTGGCAGCCATGGCACTCCTGTCCACATACAGCGAGAAGCAGGAGGGCTCATAAGATCCATTCACTTACCCACGAGGACCACTGAGATACAGACTTTTCATATGATCTTTTTTTAAGAACAGCAAATGAGGCAGCCTTTAATGAGCTGTTCATCTCACTGCTGATCACAAAGAACCCCCCAAAACTGTTGCAGGCACAAGGCTGGGAATATACATCATCCTATCTTAAACATTATTTTATTCCTGGCTGATGACAAGCTGCCTTTTCTTTCAAAGACATCCTTAAATCTCACTTTCCCTTTATCAGCCCCAAGAGCAAAATTAAAAAGTCAGTTTCAGCAGAAACACTGCAAGTTATAGGCACTGTATCAGTGAATCACATAGCCTCCTTTGACCCAGCATCATTTAACAGTTTGAGATGAGTACACCCAGTCCTTGTCCTTGTCCAAGCTCTCCACAAAACCTTTGTGCACGTGAAGCCAGGTTGCACTGAATTATGAAACATTGAAGAACCACAGGTGACGAGATCTAACAGGATAGCTACAAACTAACCTTATGCCACCACATCCTTGCAGACAGACACCTGTGTGGGTTGATCCCATTCAGCAGCACATTTCTGAACAGCAGCAGAGTGCATGTAGCTCATGCACACCATTCTCTGACAGCTCAGAGGCTGGACTGCCTTTTTCCCCTCTCCCAAGCGCCTGCAAAAGCAGCAGTCCCTCACTTGTATCTGGGACTGTCTCCAGCCATATTCTGCTGTTGGCACGATGGTACCCTAACTGAGCAGCCCCTTCCCTCCAGGGGCTGCTGCTTGTCTTTTTAATGCTTGTTAGAGAACAACCCACATGTGCAGAACCAATGCAGCAGATAACGGCTTCTGCCCGTTTTCATTTCAGTTCTTGGTCTTTATCCCTGTCCTCAGCTTTTCTAGGCTGCGATCCTCCTGGGAAGAGATCCTACAGTTCAACAGTTCAATATCATTTGGGAAGTTAAATCATTCTGGAGGCAAATTGTTAAGAACAACATTGCTGAACACTTCAGGTGCTGAGCACAGTTTTAACAAAGCAATGTATTCCTGCTAAAATGCAAAAGAGAAGTTAACTCCTCCAACTACAAGATATTCTACTACTAAGTATGATGGATAGACAAAAAGTCTTTATCCAGGACTTCCTGCAATTCTTGCTTCCCACAGAGACAAGGAAAAGAGCTCCTTGCTTTTGGAACTGACCACATTTCTGTTGCTCAAGCAAAGCAAAGAGATGACAGCCTAAACCACAGCAGACCAGGCACCAGGTTTTCTCCCTTAATTCTGCTAAAATTTTTCTGCATGAGATTAATTACTCTTTGCAAGCCAGCTATTCACTCTTGAAATGAAACGAGTAATGCTCTACTGCACTAGGACAGTCTAAAGATAAAATTAATAACAAATGTGAAGTACTGTGATACAAAGCATTATAGAAAGCAGAACAGCTATCCCCACACTAGTTGATATAGAATCATACAGAATTCTGTTGAAAGGTCTGTGAGAGTCCATATCAAATCTGATTACACAAATGCTTCATTGTAATGTGACACATGAAAAGGTCCATTTCAGCAATAGCATGGGTGTTATACCCATTTTGATTGAAAGAGAAAGGAACTGTAAAGGAATATGAGGTCAAGGACAAGAAGTTATTCTTCTTACACCTATTAGAAGACCTTCAGAAGTAGAAAAAAATATCTTGCAAATATTAAAATCTAACAGATTTATTTGTCTATCCTACTTCTGTTAATTAATTAACTATACGTTAAGAATAAGAAAGAATTTGTCACACAATGTTTTTTTAATCAATACCACTTGAGTGCAAGCCAGTCCCTTTCACTGCCATCCCTGTGGAGGGAAATTTTTTCATTACAGAGGATTTTGGCACTTTGAAAACCAGGGGAAGAATTGAGGTTGCACACAGCTAGTGAGATATACTTTGACAACAGGCGGACTAGAGCTGATGAAAAAAAAAAAATCAGAAAAATTGTGATAGTTTTTTAGGATAACAATTAAAAATAGCAACTTTCCAAACACTTTGAAGTTTTAAAATCTAATCTGAGTGTTTCAAGAAAACAGAAACTTTTTGAGCTCTCTAACCAGTAGAAAATTTGGAAAGTGTTCTTTGAAATTGTCAAAATATTTATCTTTCTTTTTCATCAAAAATCAGAACATTTCAGCCTTCTGCAAGGCTGTCAATACTGCTGTATAAATTGAATTTACATTTAACTTTCCCCTGGGATCCCAGTCAACAGATATTTTTAAATTTTTTGTTCTGCACAGCTCACTGAAAACACTTTCATTTGATTCGTACATCCAGCTCCCTCAAAGATTCTCCCACACCTTTGTGCAAATTGGATTTTGCCAAGCCAGGCTCATTGGCTGCCTTCTCACCCAGACACCATGAAGATGCTAGAATGAACTCATGTGAACTCATAGAAAAGATCATAAGGAGAAAAAGTACCACAAAAGCAAGTGAGTCACTGCTTCTCATTGTTCGAGCACATTGGGAAGCACCATATTTCATGCCTAGACCTCCCAGGAGCAGAGTCAAAGCTGAATGAGAGACTGTTTCTCTACCACTCCCCACAACTAAACACAGAAAAGATTTAATACACCCAGTTTTGCACAACACATCTCTGCTCTTCACACAGTGATGCCCCAGAACAAGTATCTCCAAGGACTCCAGTCATTTTTCTGTGGCTCCAGGGGAGCCAGCTCTACACTGAACCGAACCAAAAGCTCTAAAACGCCTCCTGCTTCCAGCCAAGAGAATTAAATAATAAGCAAAGTGCCAAAATCCCATTCCCACCATTGGAGAGGAGCTCTGATTTTAAGAGCAACAATCTGTCCCCTCCATGTTCCCCCTCTGGTATTCAAAGTCTTGAAAGGTTCAGTGAAGGTAAAAGTCATAAAAGAGCCCAGACTTCTAAGCAGTGCCTTATTCTAGCAGGCTCAGGCTCCCAGACACGGCTGGTTGTCACAACTTACAGGTCTTGAAATTAAAGGGAGCTGTTGGTCTGGGTGATTGTGAGCACCACTTCTGATCCAGATTAGATCCTTAATACACCATCCCCACATGCAGTGGATAATAAGGGCAGTGCCCCCTGTTGCCTGCCTACCTGGCACTAACTTGCCCAACACTCCCACACTCATTTTACTCAGTTAAGCACATCTCACTGTCAAAACTGTTATTTTGTTAAAATGCCCTCCAATAGGCCTGCTTCCTGCTTCCGAGCCTATCCTTTCAAGTACGTAATAGGCAATTATGCTTTTGTAGTTCCTTAAAAATAACGGATTAAGCACTACTCACTTCCTGAGTAAGAGTACCCTGCCTACAGTAATGCTGTAGGAAGACAACAAAAAGATGGCAGACTGCAAATGCATTACATGAATGACTGGATAATTTGATGATGAGCTAAGCAGGCAGCCTAATCTTTCAGTCTCAGATGGTCTCAGTCCGAAGATGACTAAAGGAATATACCACTTGATTATTTCATCTGTTACAAACAGTAAGTCACCATTAAAGCTCAGGACAGAACATCACAATACAAATGAGTTATATGAATGCATAACCTTGGTATTCTTCAGGGCAGTATCTCCATAGCAATATGTGGGTACGCCTTCCTATGGGATTTTCATCAGGACAAGTGCATAGAAGAGCACGCTAATCCTTTGGCTTTGATTGCATGCTTAATGCATATCCCAAGCAACATATCATGGATAAATAAAGAAATTTAAATCACACCCTTCTTTGCCCATGCAAAGAGATACAGAATACCAGACAGTACTTTAGAAGTGATGATTTCAGCTCTTTATAGGACAGGGCACATAGCCTAGGATTCAGCCTCCACAGCTGTACATTTAGGAATGTGCAAAATGCCTTGCTGAGAAAGAGATGCATTTTTAGTTACACAAGCACTGAACATGGCACAGTGGCAAGACAAACTACATTACAAATGCAAATTCAAGAGATTCAAAAAGAGAAAAAAAAAAAAAAGAAATCAATTTCAAGCAATGCTTGAAATACATGCAAACAAAGTCACTTAAGTGAAACTGGCCCAAAATTACAAGAAGGTGTATACCCTTTGAAAGCTCAAGATTAAATATACATATGTGTATATATATATATACACACACACACACACACACATATATGGAAGTTGCAAAGTTCTGGCCTTCAGAAAGCAAGGCAATTTCCCCCAATGCTTTTCTATGCATAGTGTGAGGGAGGCTGTTAAAGTTGATATAATGTAATCTGAGTTTCATTTAAACATCTGGTCTGTCTTCTTTATGTGCATTGATAGGCTCCAGTCAGAGCAATTGATTGAGTCTTAAAATGTTATTGAATATAATTTTTAATAACTGTTTTACTTATGTGTCCTTCTTGGGCATGCTTTAAAAATCAGGACTGTAAGTAAAATATGACTCAAACCCTCCATCAAATTATATAACATTGTTTGAAATGAAGTATGTTCCTAATGCGGGTTTAGCTACTGTAAAATATGTAGTTGATTATGATATGCCCCACAATTTTCCCAGTAACAGTTTTAAGAAATAGACATATTTATATGTAGGACAGGTAAAGTTATACTTAGGATGGTTTGTAGGATATTTCACTTCAAACAAACAAACCCCTGTAATTCCTGAGAGTTAAATTCTCTTCTTCCACTGATTTAAATGGGAATTTTGCCTAATGAATTACATTTTTTCTCTTTCATGTGGCTGTGGTAGAGCCTCTGTTCTTCTGCTTAAGTGTATTTCAGTGTTTTAGAAACTATACAAGAATTTATAGAAGATTGAATATTCACTTCAAAGAGGGAAGCTGACTATTCCCATGTTCCAGACAGTATTGGATACAAAAACCAAAGGTTGCCTAATTTGTGTAGGCATTTAAAATATATCTACCTATTGCCATCACCAGAAAATAACCTACAAATAGTTTTTTAGTTGGAAACATCAAACTATAGACTGCAAAAGCCATGCAAATTTGAATCATCCATCCTCATTTCTTTAAAAAGCATCAAGCTGAAGATATTTCAGAAAGCTATAAAAGTATTCTTTCACTTAATTAGGCTTCTCAATACACGTGAATGTACTTTAGAAGCGTACCACGGGTCAATGGAAATAAATATCGACAACCATAGAAGCCCTGAATTAATTTATAAATAAATACTGATTCTGGAACTTAACTCTGATGTAATTTATCCTGCATAAAAGGGAGAAGCTATGAAAGAACCAGCAATTTATCCTTTGCTCAGCTGTAAGCATACAGCATGGTATTAAATAATCTGAATGACACCATTTTTTCTATAAGCACTCACTTTTTAGGATTAAATAATTTTCCACATGTACATTATGATACACATTAGCATCATTTTTAAACCTCACATATGACAGAATATTTCTGGAGAGACAACAGAGATTCTGGATCACATTTTTAATGTGAACTGAAGCATTACATCTACGAGATTCGAAAAGCAAAAATTCAGTAATATGCACAACCCTAATTAGACTGGAACTGAGCAGACCTGCTCAGCAGGCTGCCTTAACAGCTGGTCCAAACCTCTTAGGGAGGAGCATATTTTTACAAAACATTTTATGAGGCCACACGCTGAGAGCTATGGGAGTTTTTAATAGAGGCAGACAGGTTGATTAATAAATATCAATTTTGCTTTAGGAATCAGAAATGTAAGTGGTTTGCCTGTCCGAGAAGACTATACAATTTATGGCTTTATGCTTATTTATATAACCTCATGCATAACTAGCCCAGAACTATTATCAGCTTCTCATATGCTTATATTTGGAACATTCAGAAGTGAATATACCAATCCTCAGACAAAAGAAACCTAAAGAAAAGGACAATAAAATAGTTGAGCCAACATGTAAGAGTAATCTGTCTCCAAGACAAATTTACAGACAGTCTGGCAAGATAACTAGGGCAATTGAAGCAAAAAGAGAGAGGCCAAAGACCGGGGTGTGTCACATATGCAGTTGCGAGTCACTTTATTTTCTAAAGTTACTGCACAAGATAGATGTCATGACCTCTCACACAGCATTGCTGAAAAAAGCGTTAGCAGAACAAGGTGTCAGTCTGGACAGTAACTTGAAAAAAATTTATAAAAGCTGAAAAATATTTGAATTTTCCAAGAGGCTCTCCTTTCTGGAGGCTGTTGCTTCTGTACTCTGAACACAACAGTAGTGTTTTGTAGCCTTCGAGAATGATGCATAAGCTGGATTTTGTAATTTTAAATGGTTTTTTTAGGAAATCTACATCTGACATTCACTCAAAAAAGGCTTAATACTGGGGGGAAAAAGCATTTTCTGTATACCCACACCGTGAAAAAAAAAAGATTAGGTCATAGAATGGTTTGGGTTGGAAGGGATCTTAAAGATCGTCTAGTTCTAACTCTCTGCCGTGGCCAGGGACACTTTCTACTTGGCCAAGTTGCTCAAAGCCCCATTCAACCAGGCCTCAACACAGCCTAAAGCTAATATGACTCTCTTCTCTTCACTACCTCTTCAATTAATATTATAGATTGTTACTATTTTCTGCTATGTTTCATGTCTGGACATTAAAAAGCCCGAGCTGACAGTGCCTGGCACTCCCATAATAGGGACAAATGTCCCCAGTCATCAAATGCTATTCAGAGCATATCTAAGGGGCACCCACCCTCCTTTTCCTCTTCCTTAGACCTCTGTCATTGGGGTCACAGGTAGCCTCTTAGCCGTATGAAACACAGTATGGAGCATTCTACACAGGCAGGTCGAGGTGTGTTACTTCTCTGTCAGACTTATCCATGCAAAACAAGCTCGCTACAAATGCACTGACCAGGTGCTCCTGTGTTTGATTGCCTAGCTGAAATTGTCACTGTCCCTCCTCACTTCTTTCTTATGTATTTATTTTTCATTCAATTTATAGTGTCTTTCTGCTTGATACAAACTGGACACAGTGGCATTCCTTTCAAACTGCTCTCATAAATCACAGAAACACAGGACAATTGGGGGTTGGAAGGGACCTCTGGAGATCATCTAGTCCAACTCACCTGCTAAAGCAGGTTCACCTAGAGCAGAGAATGTCCAGGAGGGTTTTGAGTATCTCCAGGGAAGGAAACCCCACACCTTTGTTGGGCAGCCTGCTCCAATGCTTTGTCACCCTCAAAGTAAAAAAAATTTTTCCTCATACTCAGATGGAACTCTGTGCATTTCAGTTTGTGCCTGTTGCTGAGCATCACTGAAATCAGTCTGGCCTCATCCTCTTGACACCTGCCCTTGACACCTGCAATTTGTATGCATTGATGAGATCTGCTCTTGGTCATCTCCAGGCTAAACAAGCCCAGCCCCCTCAGCTTTTCCTCATGGAGATATTCCAGTCCTCTCGTCATCTCCATAGCCCTCCACTACATTCTGTCCAGTAGTTCCTTGTGCTGAGGAATTGGACACAGCACTCCAGATGCAGTCTCACCAAGGGTGCAGAGAGGGGCAGGACCACCTCCTGTGACCTGCTGGCAGTGCTCTTCCAAATGCACACCAGGATACCACTGGCCACCTTGTCCCCCAGGGCCCACAGTTGGCTCATGGTCCTTCACTGCAAAGCTGCTCTCTAGCAGCTAACATTTACTGCTGCAGGTGGTTATTCCTCCACAGTGCATCTCTGCATTTGCCCTTGTTGAACTTCATTAAGCTCCTCTCCACCCAACACCTCATTGCCTTTATTCTCCAACTCACTCAAGCATGGATTCCTCACAGCAGCTGAAGAAGGTTATCCGGCTTTTATCCTCCAAGCTCTTCTGCCAGTACTTCTACCCAGTAAGACTTAAGCAATAATATTTTGTGAAGTAGAAATTTGGCAGCTTTTTGAAATGCAACAAAACATCTACCAACTAAGTTGTTAAAGAAAAATAAAGGTCAATATCATATTTATAATTCATTAAAGATCTGACACTTTTCAAGTATTTTTTTAAGCATCTCCTTCTACCTCAGAGTTTTTCAGTTCATGAGAAAATGTTTTATGCCTTGTGACATGGGAAGCAGAGAGAGCCTGGCTACAAGAATTCTTCATCGTGACACAAAGAATTAATCCAAAAAGAACAGATGAGGGGATATCCTTTTGCTTTAATAGTATATTTTTATTCTTAATTGCACAGGGCGCATTTTCCCACTCTTGTCTCAAAAGATAATACTGAGAATATAGCAGAATATGTGGGGGAAAAAACCCACCACCCTAAACCAACCAGAAATAAGTTAAAAATTTAAATAAGTTTACACCTGCTAAACAAGTATTTTTTTAAAAAAAAATGTTGATTATGAAGATTTTCCCACTAATATGGCTTGTCTATCACTGAATCAAACACAGACACAGATACAGCACTGTGTAGGAAAAGAAATAAATTTTTTCACCAATGTGGCAGTTTGGCACCATTTCCAAACCAAGCAATGCCAGTTTAGTGTGTTATACAGGCCTTGCTGCAGGCACATTTCCTGATCTGTAAAAATCATAATTATTTGCGAAGGTCAGTACCTCCCACTGCGCTGCTCAAGCTCTATGGCAGAGCTAACACTCATGGATGACACTGGGAAAACTGCCATGACAAGAGAACTGCTACTTGTTTTCTGGTTTGTTTTCTAAAGGAGAAGTCAGAATAGCTCTTATTCGGCTCAAACTAGTTTGTGCCTGGGTATTTTTACAGGTATGCAAACCATCTCAGTATTACATAGTAGAGATGGAGATCTTAAGCAACAGCTGCAAAATAACTTTCTGAAAGGTTTGCAAAGCAATTAGCTGTCATAAATTGCACAATTTACCCTTATACCAAATTCTTTCAGGTGGTGTTTCTCCCTGGATAATCAAATCCTGTTTTGCTTCAAAGCAGTTAACACCTGCCAGATGCTGCACCCTGCAGTACATCCTTCCTAATTGCCAGACTGGGATCTGATGTGGACTGCATTGGCCCTAAAAAATCCATCAGCCCTCACGAGCTTCACTCCCAGCCCCATCTCCTGCCAGTGAAGAATTTTCGGGATTTCAGAGAGCCCAGATAATCTCAGACTAACCATCACAAAAACAGCAATACAACATGCCTACTTTTGTCCACTATCACGGGACCTGTGATATCAAGCTTGGACTGAGACACCTCACTTTTAGACGTCTAAAAAACAGGTAAATCATATCTTGACATAGGATTTGTAAACATTCATGAGCTGACAGTCAGTAATATGTAATTATATCCATTCTGTACAATTAATTATGAAAGTTAAGAGTAACACTCAGAAGAACATCCGATTAAAAAAGGCTGGTGACATTCAAAGATATCTTAGTCTCAGTATATTTTTTTGACTCCTGCTTCCACTGGCATTCTAAAGGAATGAGTGAAAAATATTTGGATTTGTGTTCCACAGGCACTGATGCTCAGCTGACTTAGGAGAGGCAACAGATCATCCCAGTGTACTTTAAATATATGCAAATATGCTTTTAAAAATCAAAGTATACATTTGTGATCTGGGGCCGTGCACTTCCAACAGTGTTTTGGGAATTCTGCTGGACCATTACCTATTGAAGAAAAAAAAAATAAATATTTTCTTTTACAGGACCATCAACATAGACCTCCCTTATTGCTAAAGCAAGTCATGCCTCCAGTTTGTTTCAGGTAGTATATTTTTCTTCGCCAGAGTCTCCGGCTGCAAGTATAATCATGTATTTGAAGAAGCTACTTGACAATACCCAGGATAGCCTCACTTAAAGTTTGTCCTTGGTCACAATATTTAGGAATTAAAGTTCCATAAAAATGTGGTGGTTTAAAAATTCACCATCCTTCCTGTCCATACAGTTTGAGGAGATTTAAAAGGGTGGCACCTTATAATGTGTCTTCCCCAGGGACAGATAACCCTTGTAAAGATTAATGTGCTGCCAGACTACTCTATCCCCTAATGAATCACTTCAAAATTTCATAAGACCTTATTTTTCCCTGATAACCTGAATAATGCCCACAGAGCTTCCTCGTGCAAACTTCAAGGAAGGCATTGTAAAACATGCCAACACCAAACATACTTCCAGTACTAACACTCATTTCACACATGAACTCTGAATAAGTAGACAGTGCAGAATCAACACTTCAGACTAAATTCTTCTGCCATGTTAGACTTCACGGTGTTATACATTACCTTAAAGGATATATTCAGGATATCTTAGTGAAGGTTATTAGCATTAGTTTATTTATTTTCAATTAAAGTATCTAACAAGGCAGTGAAACAGTTAAGTCAAATGCCACAGCACTTTATTAACTCACACCCTAATTTTAGTATTAAGATGAAAACTTGATCTGAAATATGCTAAAGACAGGAATTCATTATGCATTAATGCTAGAAGTTATGTATTAATTACAGAAATCAGAGAGAGATTTGACAGGAATAAAATTGTCAATCTGATCCCAGTTCTGTGAAGAGAATTGAAAGCACGACTAACCCAAAACGTTTTTCTCTGATACAGTAACTCAATAAAAGTTTCAGATTTTTAATTTATATCTAAAAAACCTGGAGCTAGACAGGTTATAGAAAATGTAGAAAATTTACTGAACTAATTTTTTCATCAGCCTTGATAAAAACTAAAATTATTTCCTCATTTACCTCCTTGCTTTAGCGATCAAAATCATGTTTCTGGCTTGCTGATACAATTATTTGCTTGTATGCTTGCCAGGCAGTGTGGTACATATCCATCTTCACTACATGCTACATGCCAGCAACTGCTCTGCTTGGGGTAGGCAGTAGGAAAACAATCTGTTAAAGTCCACAGCATGACTCAAACCCATTCTCCTCTGCTGCTAACACCTTTCTCATTGAGAGCTGTCTTAGAGCAATCTCTCTCCCTCAGCACATCTCCTTACTAGAGCCTGGCCAATAGATCTTACAGGGTACACACAAGGCTTTAAATTATGCCTTCTTGGCTTAAAAGGTTTTTTTATGGGTTCACAGAATAGCACAGAAATGAAAAACCACTTGGTTCTACCTCAGCTAACTGTATATTTTGTTACAATTTGGATGACCATCACCCAGGTATTTCTCTAGGCAAGCTGAAGAGACAGGGTATTTCATCAATCTGCTAAGATAACCCTCATTCAAATCCTCATGTACAGCAGAAAATATTTAATATCGCAATCTATCACATGCCTCCCTTGTGATACAAAAGGGAGTCTTTGATTTTTATTTTTTTTCTTTTTGAGATCTACATTTGTTGCCCAGAGACCTTGCGGATACCCCATCCCTGGAAGTTCAAGGCCAGGTTGGATGGGGCCCTGAGCAACTATTGGAAGGTGTCCCTGCCCGCAGCAGGGGGGTGGGAACTGGACGATATTTAAGGTCACTTTCAACGAAAACCATTCTATGATTCTATAACTTCAAGTTGCATTAGAAGAAAGCATGCACTCTGTAGATACAATTTCAAAAACATCTGCCTTGCAAGTTACCCAGACTTCTAAACTAAGCACTCCAACAATGTGCGATCCCCACTGCTAGGACAGACAAGGTCCCATCAGCATCTGGTAAAATGACTCCTTCAGCACTCGCCCATCATGCTGGAAGCCCTGTTGTCCTATTGGAGCATCTCTGACTTGTTGCAAACACTGTACTTAGGAACAAAAAGATTTATTTGTTATGCACGATACTGATTATTAGTGATGGGACAGAACTGCGACAGCACTGAAACGGATTTAGGAAAACTGAGCTGATCTGTTGACACGGCCATGAAATTATGCAACTTCCCTCCCCACTCCATGTCTTTGTTTCACCAAATCAGAATACAATGGTAATGCTGAACCCTACTGAGCCTTTTAAAATATGCAGATTAAAACTGCTTTATGGGTCAATAGAACTAAAGAAAGGTTAAGACTCTATAGTATTCATTACATTTAAACCACCTAATGCATAAATGCACAGTAGTTTGTTTAAATTTCCAAGGATACATAAAAAGTTGTTTGTAAACCTCCTCTTCCTTTTCCCTTCAGCTTTTCTTATTTTAGGATAAAGAAACCAAGAAAGAGACTCATTCATTCATCGTGAAAGTTTCGCTCTGGTCTACTCCCTCTGGCCTACTTGATTAATTTTAAATTAGTAAAAGAAATTAAGAAAGAAATGTAGAGCACAGATGGAGGTAGCATGAGTTATACACTTGTGATTCCAGAATGAAGACTTGAAACCCAAAGAAAGTAATTTCAGAATGGTGCAGAACAGCTCTGTAAATACCGCAGCAGCTGAACAGCTATCTCACCAACACCAGCAGCAAAGCTACTTTTCAGGGCAGCGACTGGGGGCACTTCTGCACAGGATTTCTGTGCTGGGGTTGCAAAATCCCTCATAAACATTAAATAACACGAAAATAATGAGTTTCTCAAATTGCAAATACTTGCTGAATATAAAACCGACACTGAAAAGCCAGGAAGTACTTTCCAGAGAAAGGGGTAGCAGAACTTTCATTTTCACTGAACTTCATTAATTAGTTTTTAATGATCAGAAGCTTCTCTCACCCAGCGAAAACATATAAAAGGGTTTGGGCATAAAAAAAAATAATTAAGAAGACTACTTAGCACATGTGACAGAACTATCTTCTAGTCACAAGCTTCTTTTTTATCTTACTATGCTTTAATTCTTATGCTTTATTTTATACTTTTTTTTCCTCCCAGAGCTACACTTTTATGTCTTAAACTAGATTCAGAATTTTGAGGCTTCTAGGATCATGCTTTAGGCCTACTCTGTAATTTAACATAATTTGTTATAACTGCTGGAATTATTAAAAAGATTTCAAGGGATAATTTTTAGAATAAAATATAACTGCAAAGATGTCTTGCTGATGAAGGACCCAAAGGAGTTCACATTTGTCTTTATATTCAGCTGCCAAATGACAGTCATTTATCTATACAATATATTACATTTTATATCAACTTTCCTTTCTCTGATTACTATCAGTTTTATCTATGAAATCCAACAGTATTCAGCACAATTGAGATATAATTGCAGCATAGCTGTTGAATATCTTGTCTGTAGATTTGCTAACATGTAGGATATGCACTAAACCCCCAAAAATGTAATGGAGCAGCTTAAACAGTGAATGAAAGGGTTGGCTTCTTCTGTTACCACACTAAATGGTGGACACTGTTTTTCCCTGTATGTCTGGAACATTGCAGGGATGTTTACATTTCTCTTATGTTACTTATTTCTGTTTATTTAGTTTGCTTATTTAATTCTTCCAAAAGAGCGCTTCTTTCCTCTCATCTTCATTGTTTCATCTTCGTCTACAAAGGTCAGCACTATATACTGGGGAAAAAGAGGTGCTAACTCTTTAAGGAGGATGAAAGTAAGAAAGCACAAAATGTTGCTTAAAATGGGTTCTACATACCATTGTTTGTGGTGGAATATGTTTAGTGCCTGAACAGATTGTCTGTCCTTGGTGAAACCCAGAACAAAGCAATGGAATGTAAGTAGGAAAGAAAACTTTTCATTAGGATACGTGATGACAGAAGGCAGTAATGTGTTGATTTCGGTCTCTTGTGCGAGGGGGAGAGCGAAAGTCAAGAGTTGTGTGAGGTTAGCACCCACATGTTAATAGTTTGTGTTGTTATTTTTTGGCACAGTATCAGAATATCTGGAGCACAAAGACTTTTATGAGAAAGGCTGATGGACAGTAAATCACAGAATCATAGAATGATTTAGGTTGGAAGGGACCCTAAAAATCAAATGGTTCCAACTCTGCTGCCAGAAGCAGCGACACCTTCCACAGACTGGGTTGCTCCAAGCCCCGTCCAACCTCGTCTTGAACACTTCCAGGGATGGGACGCCCACAGCTTTTCTGGGCAGCCTGTTCTAGTGCCTTACCAACCTCACAGTAAAGAATTTATTTCTTACAGCTAATCTAAACCTACTTTCTTTCAGTTTAAAGCCATTGCCCTTTGTCCTCTCACCTGGTGAAAGATCCTTCTTTAGCTTTCCTGTAGGCTCCTTTCAGGTACTGAAAGGCCCCAATAAAGTCACCCTGGAGTTGTTTTTTTTCTTCAGACAGAAAATGCCCAATTTTCTCAGTCTTTCAAAATGAGACTTCCCTCAAGGATATGGTGGGAAAAGTGCATCTACCCAAATTCATGGACATCAGGGTACTAGAAAAAACAGCTACAAGAGGTAGACACAGCACAGTTACAAGCAGATCAGTAGCAGAACAATCAGTATAGTCAAAAGAAGGTGAACAGGGCCTGCTGTTTACCCGAGAATTACAGAAAACAAGCAAACTAGAGCTGAAGGAACAGAACAGAGGATCTTGGCTCTATTCTGCCGTCACAAACTGGACAGTGGGTAGTTTCAACATTCAACAAACCAATGTCCTTTAGGAGCACATTTCATAATTAAAGTCCGAGCACAATAATGAAGACTAATATTAACAAATATTGCTTTTTAAATTATGTGTAGGACCAATGCTATCATAAACTCTGTCCAGTATCAAATACAAGAAAAACAGCCTAGAGAATATGGTAAATCAGATTATTCTTTGAGTAAGATAAAGTTTAGCCTGTGCTTTGCTATGTAGCAAAACCATAAAGCTTCATTATTCCTAATGCATCAGCACCAACAGTAAATTGAAATAGGCAAATATTTCCCCCCAAATAAATTAGATTTATGTTTCATTTTTAATAGAGTACACTGAAGAGAAAGGAGCCAACCCAGATAATTCTCAAATGGGTATTGAATCACTGGTCATTTCACTCTCAAAAGAATTTGAAATTCAACAAGAATTTTTAATCGAACCCCCTGGATTTTAGCTTATGATTTAATCTACCAGGTTGCCAAGGCAACCAACGACTATAGCTGCTGGGCAAAATTCACAGAATTGTTAATTGATCTTAATCTGGATATGCTGCATCAGTAGTTCATTCACAGGGGAAACAGACAAAGCTATGAAAAAAATTTGAGTTTAATTCTTAAATTACAACGTACAATGATGCCAGGATTGCAAATACGCTTTTCATAACAAACATCTATATTTGAAATACCATCTTTTAAACCAATTGTTCCAACAGAGAGAAATATTTTGCTGAGGTTTGTATATCACCCAGCAGTGTGTGTCTCAGGGACATCTAATCAATCAGGTTTTAATGTGCACGACTCTCCCTCTGCTTTGAAAAGGGGAGAATGGATTTACCCTAATCGAAGGTTACAATCATTATTATCATATAATTGTGTTGGAGGATAAACTTTGTATGGTACCACTTTCAAATCTGTGTACTATTTGCCTGGACCACTGTATAAAGGGTAATGGCCAGCCAAGTTGTAGCCAAGAACTTTGGCAGCTCTATTCCTTATCCTGTTTTCACCACAAGCATTAACCAATCACTTAAGACCTCTATGTGCGTTCCAGGTTGCTATTTTCTATTTTCCTCTCCAACAGAAGATTGATGCCATTAGACTTAGATCAACTAACTCAAAATGTATTTTTAAAATATTCTTAAAATCAAGCGTGGTGGTTAGCTGATATGCTGCATATTAATTTTAATGGCCACCAGTAGTTAGCCAGAAAATTTATTTTCTTTTTTATGATCCCATTAAGTGTCCATAAATTTATGCATCCAGATGTAGCTAACCTAGCATTTATGAGAGTGCTTTCACTCTGGTTTAATCTAATTCACTTTTAAAGTGAGCAACTAAACCTTGTGAACCTATTCTGTTAGTGTCTTATTCTTGGGATTTCTTGGAAAAGATGTAGTTACAGTACACTAAGGTGATATTTTGCACAACAAACCAATGTAGCTATTCAATATATTTATTATTACTTGAACTGATATTTCTAATTTGGTGACTGCTCTTCACATTGTTTTCCTCATGTGATCTAAAGTATCTCTGGTTCACTTTGCTTTCCTCAATGTATTTAACCTAGAACACCCAATCTGAAAAAAATAAACAGGGATTAGTGCCACAAAAATTACCACCAGAAAGTGTCATAGGTAAAGGAGTCAAAGGACCAGTGTAAGTTTCAAACAAATACCTGTGCAAGAGCTTTTGGACCCCACTAGTTGAACAAGAAGGTTGAAGGTATACAACTGAAGACAAATTTTCTTTGGCAACTAATACAGAGATCAAACTGTAGGGTCTTTCACCCCATCCTCGAATTTGTGAATTTTTTTGATGGCAGAGAAACCTATCACAACATTTGGAGGTATGTAAGGTCATTAACCTTTTTGATATTAATAATAAAGTAATACAGTTTTTGGAAATAGGGATGTGGTCCTCTCCTGCAGCACCTGAAACCAGAAACTGCAATTCTGTAATGGCCCACGAGTGTAACGGATGTACTGCACCCTCATGATTCTACTGCATGAAATACTAAATGAGATCCTGCCCCCCAAAAAAGGAAAAGAAAATTGTGAAGCTGTGTTTCAGCTGGAATTGTACAATTAATTTCCTATTTTGCTTCATACTATTGAAGATGTTTGTCCAAAAAATACACTTCTTCCAACTTAGGTCTCGAAATCAAAACTGTACTGGATCATGGACTCGTAGAATCATTAAGGTTGGAAAAGATCTCTAAATTCATGAAGTTCAACTATTTAGATAAAGATTTTTCATGGAAAGAGTAGGAAAGGATGGAACTAAAACTGGCAGCATGAAATATTCACAACAAAACTTTTTTTTCCTTATGGCATTTTCATTTATGTGCCTCATCCCTTCTTTCATCTTCACAGCAATTTATTCATTCTCTCCTTGGTGCTTATAACAAATTCCTCATTTGTTCCAGTCTCTTTTTATTTTACTTACTGTTAATTCATTTTTTAAAAGACTTCTCCCCACTCGCATCTTGTGTTACCTTATTACCATCCTTTCTACCTTACAGCAGTTACTGTGCTAAAATATATTTACTAAACATCTCTCTGAAGGAACTTGTCTAACTGTTTTAGCTAAAAGAAACACACATTGCACTGTAATGAGGAAAAAACGGATTATCTGAAAAGGCTGAAGCTAAGAAACAAATAAAGCTCCAATGGTAGGTTTACATTTGGACTCAGTGATGCTAAAGGATTCATCCAACCTAAATGATTCTATGATTTTATGATTTATTTTTTAAAAATGAGATTTTTAGACTTTTTTTTGCAAAGATACTGTATAACACTATAATAATATATAAACATACACATTCACACATAAATATGACTGTCAGCTGGTTTTCATCCTTTCTAAGGCAGTTAAAGATACAGAGCTTTGAACAAATGATGGGATTTTGGTATGATAAATGGAAATAAAGCTGCGCATTCATTTGAAAATTATGATACTTAGAAATTCTTAATAAATTATATGCAATGTCATGTACATAACACAGGTTGCTACTCAAGAATAATGCTTAAGAAGTCACAGTTGAAACACTATTATAAAATAAATCTTAGAAGAGAAGAGACCCTTAACTATAATCCTCCAAAGCATTTCCATCAGAACAACCCCATTTTAAACTTTTTTCCCCTCTTACCTATACAAAATGAGAGGTAGCAAAACAAAATATACTGCTATGTAATAAATGCTTTTTCATATAAAACACATCAGTACAATTCCCTTTGAAACTCTATTTGGTGCCAGATGCCTAATTAAAAAGGCACACTGTTTATGCAATTTTTACAATATTCCACGTAAAGGACAATAACATGGCTTTTAGGCTGAAATCCCCATTGACTTAATCAAGACTTCTGCCAAAATACAGATATGACCAGTAACAGCTATGCATGCACAGTTACAATGAAGCAGAATCTTAAACACTTTGGGTTTGCTGCTTTCATCACTTGTTATTTGACCATCTTTTTTTTCCCCCCACATTCCAAAATGACCTACTCACACTTGACAAGAGTTATATTTTGCCTGTGTAATATTTGATTTTTCCTTTACTGCCACTAAATCAAAATTCCATGACAGACCAGGCACGTATAACAGTTATTATATATAGGGGACTAAAAAAAAAAATAAAAATAAAAATAAATAAAAAAGAAGAATGAAACCAATCCAACAAACTATTTAGAATGGTAAAGTCTAGAAAAGATGATTCAGGCAAACAGTTTATGAATGACATTTTATAAAGTACTTGTCAGAGAACAATCTCTACATCCTCTCTAATTAACTACACGGTATGTTATAAACATAAAAAGAAAAGTTTTGTCACTTCCTTTGACTCTAAATATGGGATGCTTTAATATCTACAGTACTGTAAGTAGAACCATTCACAGGAGACTTGACCTTAGAAAGCCATTTGGAGCTGATTGAATCCTGTCTCTTTTCCATTTGCTGAGGGGTGAGTGAGGGTAGAGAGGGGCAGGCTGCAGCCACTGTGGACTGCAGCATAGCCGAGGTGCACAGAGCTATGAATTGGTAATGCCGGGATTTGGATTCAAGCTACAGTGGAGCACTCCGTATGTGATATCCGCTAGGGACTTCTATCCAGCTTTCCCACTGCCCGAATGCATATCAGCCTGACCTCAGGGCTGGCTGTCAGCGCACCAGATACCTCAGCTGCAAAACTTAAACACTGAAAAACGGAGCCATACAAATTTAAAACTAGATACATTTAAGTGCATCCCAAAATAAGCAGTTCATTATATTGCCCTATTATTTTTGAGGATATCGAAGGCAAGAGACTTGTTCCACTCACCCTGGATTTGTAGAAAGCCAGAAATGACACCTCTCATCTCTCCCTTCCAAGCCGTATTATCCTTAGCCTTTGGACTATGGTGCTGGAAGGACACACGATGACTTATTCTTAAAAAGCCTCCTACATGGGGAATGCTAAACAGCCCGAACATTTCCAAAACCAGGTTTAAACATCAATGGCAAGATAAGTGAGTCTCTTGTTGTTTCTCTTGGGAGGTGTCTCATGAACATTTATCAAATAACGCAACATATCCTGCCAAAAGCATAATGGGAATGCAGTATGTGTCTGTGGCAAAACTGCATATTTTGCCAAAGTCAGATATAGATGATTCATTGCATACTCTGAAAGAGTGTACTGTTCTGGAGTTCACAGTCCTCCATATGGAAATTGTATGTACTTAAGGTGCGAAGGTAACTTGCATTCTTTATCTTCATAAACCAAAAGGAAGATTCAAAAATAAAAGTATTGCAGCATATGTTCTAAGAAAGCCTGTACATATTTTGTCACATATTCCCCATAAACCTGTGCAAATAATGATTATTCACTCAATAACAGAACAAAGACAGAAATCAGGTCAGCTACACCTGAAATACTTCAATCAATCCAATACAAACTTTTTTTCTGGGAGAGGGAGCATCACTTCTTTTGATTCATTTGCTTTTGGATATTTTGTTCCATTTTGGAAAACCAATTTAAAAAGACAAGTCCAAAATTATTTTGCAGCTCTTAAATAAAATGTTTTGACTTTTTCAACACAAACCTTACATTAAAAATGTCAATACAAAACACTGTAATTTCTGATCTTTTTTCTTCTTTATTCAGATGGAATTATTTATTAATTTTGACTTGAAAATTTTAAGGTAAGAGTGAAATAGCTTTTTGTGGCAAATTTGCTATTAAAAATGTCACCATCTGTACTGATGGTAAATATGCCATATAGTTAGATTCTCAGCATTAAGCTATCATTTCCAACAGTAAATATGCACCTCTGATTTTTTATTTTGTTTTTTTTTTTTTTTTTTGTACTGAAAAGCACAGTTTTGTTGCAGCCATATCAATTAAAACCAAGAAAAAGAAATCAGTTCTTCCTCATATATAAACACTACGCAGTTCCTTAAGTATTTCAGAAAGCTCACAAAATGTTTATTGATTTCATCAGTCTGCTTCTGGAACGAGTGTCAAACTGTACAGAAAAACCCACAAGAAGGTGCCATCATCTTGTAGGATCAGTTTTTGTTTGATTGTCTTTCTTGAGACTATAAACCAATATGAAAAACCTTACTAATTTTATTTGCTCTCTAGCAGTAATTCTGGACCAAATGAAGTTGTTCATTAACTTGTGCAGCCCCTACGGTGATATCTGAAAATTGCTCCTTCCATTTATTTGGGGTTTTGAAGTCTACATTGAACTCAACAAAATGATTATCACTAGGTTTTGGTTTGTTTTTTTTTTTAAAGAAAATTAATAGACAGCCAAACTACTTTCACTAAAATCTGTTTTGTTTCTCTCACTACCTCATCTCCTCAATCAATGAAGCAGAAAGGTAATAGAAATGTTCCAAATGCAATTTTTTCTCAATGATACCTTTGTTAGAAAAAGGTTTAAGTTTTGTTAAGAGCATGACAAAAATACATCATCAAATTCACAAGTAAAATTTCAAATTATATACACCATAACACTTTTTTTTTCCTTATACATCTAGTGAGCACATATCTCTGGTATAAAAACATACCATAAAATAGCAGTGGAGGGTTTTATGTATGAGTGAATTGTAATGAACTGTAAACAATACACCATGTTTCCTTTCCATGAGGCATTAAAGACCATAATGTCACAAATAAATATGGGTAATTTAAGATCCTGGTAATCTAGAGGCATATGACTATAGTCTTTTTACAGAGAAACATATTCTCACAGATTCAGTTGCCATAAGGCCTTTGAGTCCAGGAATCAAAAATAAAACAAATAAAGTCTTTATTTTGTAAAACTTGCAACTTTTAAGCCCATGCCACAGAGTGTTAATTCATCTCTTAAGAAGGAATTTCAAACATTGCAGCTTGGGTTTTCTTCCCTTCTGCAAGTTCCAGAAATCATTCCTGAGCCAGCAGATTTCTGGTTTCCAATCTGCACAGCCTTGAAACGGTTATGTATGACAGGCTATTATGTTCGATTAAACACAGACCTGTTTTATCAGGCAGAGAACTATGGGACAGCAACACATACTGTGCTCTACATCTTAACTGAAAACCTAACTAAATTATCATCTCCTATCAGTCTGCAAAGTCCCATATGATACACACGTTCTGGTTTTTAATCTCCTACCTACAAGGTCCTGATCTTTCATGTCCACTCATGAATATTTTCAGATTCCAAAGAAACAGACGCATAAGCAGAATAAAAAAAGACATCCCCTCTTGTGGCTTCGAGCTGTGTTGTTAAATTCTGATGGCTAATGAGGTGTTAGTTTCAACATAAGTTTCTGTTTCAGTGAAATTTCACATTTGCTATTTCTCTCTCACTCTGCCACCTCAAAGAATCAAAATACTTAAGAGGTATTGATTCACTAGTATTTATACCAGAGGAGTTAGTTCTGTATCTTTCCTCTATTTGGCTATCTCTTTTTATGAAATTCATAGGACTTTCTCTTCAACCACTGATCCCTTTCAGATTTGATTCAAAATGACCAAAGGGGAAGAAAATCAGAGAAAAATTTAGTATCATGGCCAAATACAGTATTTTGTCCAGAAAACATAAAAAGATACATTAATTGCAATTGGAAAAGAAAAAAAAAGTATTTCCTTTTCTTCTTTATCCATTTCTGAAAGCTTTATGCTATAGGGCTTCTTACGGCATGAAAACGTTTTCAATATTTCAGTTCTCAGTTTTTGCCATTTATTTGCGAAGATTTTTGCTTAGTGAATTCAGTCACTTAGAGATTTGGCCACAAAGCTTTAATTAGCCTTAAAACATTCAGTTAGTTAAGTATGTATGAGTAATTTATATAACCCCTTCCCACTGTAAATATGTATATTTTCAGAATTACATTTTATCATCTGCCTATTCTTCCAGTTCTGTTTAATTCATCTGAAATGCTTTACGCCTTTGTCTTCTTTCCACTATCCAAAATAATTACTTGCCATCTGCAAATTGGCCTGTGTCTGTCTGGAAAATTACCATATTTTTATTTCTATAGCACAGTCTAGGACAGATTTCAAAATATATACAGAGTTTCCTTGGTCCAGGTTGCCTTAGAATAACCTCAGCCATAAGCCTTCTGCCATACTGCAGATAGTCCACTCATTTCTCTCAGTTTTTGTGATCACTGACACTCTAACCTTCCCTAGTATTTTATTTGCAGAAGTATTTTCTTTCCTTAGAATCTTAGAGTGACAGGACTCTGTCAAATTTATTAAGTACAAATAAAATACTTCAGCTTCTTTTCCAATTGCTACTAATTTACTGACACTATCAGAGATTCCATTAAGCTAAAAGAAATCCATTTTTCCTTTACAAAAACTATGCCTGTTTGTTCCAATCCCATTACGTTTATCTCATTAAAAGTATCTGGCACAGATTTTATGATGTGTAATTCCCAAGATCATCCCTAGAGCTTCTGAAAAGACAGAGAAGTATTTCCTGCCATTTAGTCCTCTGAATGGAACAGCTGTGACACTGCACATTTTTATTAACTACCCTTCAGCCATCTTATTCTATCTAATTAAAACTACCTGTAAGAGAGAGATATTTTTTGTCTACTTTTTTTCTTTTGGAAATATACACCACCACCAAAAACTCATAAAAGTCTAGAGTCAAGTAAATTTGCACTGGGTGTAATTTATATCTCTGGAAAATAGACAGTACCAAGTAGATCAAGTTCTCTGCTCCTAGGATTAGGTTTTGTCCCTGAAGCATGCCCACAGTACCAGGAACTCTGAGGAAAGTGGTTTGGACCACCACTGAAACCCTCCCAAGTCTGCAAAAGAGCATCTGACACAGTTATAAATAAAGCCAATGAGGACAAGCGGGTGGTAGATTCCTACTCCATGGCCTTAACACTTCAAAAAAATAGATGGTACTGGAGCAGGAATATCTGGGGTCTACATGATCTAGCACTGCACCTACACTAATTAGTCTCTGAGCAATGCTAGCAATGCAAAACACTGCTGTCCAATGCTCCCACCACTTTCTCCATCTTTTTTTTTTTTGCAAAAAAAGACTGAAGTGGGAGCTGCAGGGTAGCTGCAGTGCACAGAAAGGCTAAATTTGGGATGGAGAGGGGATTAAAATTAAGAAAACTATGATTTATTGTCTTTCCCATCTTTTAAATTTTTTCTCAGGTGCAGCTGCTTGGGTAGTCACTGTGCCCCTCAGCAAATGAACTTTTCTCCCCAACAGTCACCCAGACTACATGTGTTAGAGGGAAAGGGAAGCTGGAAAAGATACTGCCTGCCCAAGGAAACAGGCAATTTTGGGAGAAGAGAAAACATATCCAGAGTATAAGGACTTTTCACAAATTCGGCATCTCGACGTTCCATAAAGTGTTGCCCTAATGATTTTTGTGTTTACATCTAAAATTGTTAATGTATTTTTTCTTAATAAGATCTTATTGCAGGTTAAAATTACACTGCAGCCCCCAAGAGAGGGCTAGAGAAAAATTAGAGTACACCACGATACTCTCCACCGGTGCTCCCAGAAGGGAGAGTGTCAGACTGAAGCCATTACTAAATAATAACTACAGTACTCTAAAAAATCAAATTACGGAGAATTTGCATTTGACAGTCTACCTGTCGTAGATCTTCAATGTCACATCTACTAGGCCAACAGAAAGAGTCTGTGAGAAAAGAGGTGGAGATGGGTGTTCCTGACAACAAAGGGTCCCCAGGAGAACGTGCCAAATCTTGTTATACTACATCTCAAGCCTCTTAATAAAGCATTCACCCTATCATAATTAAGAAAACTCATTTATACTAACCATTATGATTAAAATTATGTTGAAAAACCCATCTAATTGAAAGTATAGTAACACTCATCAACTCAGTTAAACGCATGTGGAGAATTAAATCAAGGACATTAATTGATTAGCACAGTAACTAAGTGGTGATATGTTAGTTAGGGAGTTAAATTCTATATTGGGCAATCATGGCAGATTCTTACTTTTTAGGTCCCTTTAGTTAAACAGGGACTCTATTCTCAGTACCATTTTCCATTAACACCAAAGATGGTGGGGGTTTTTTGTTTGTTTGCTTTGGGATTTTTTTTCCCAAATGTATATTATCCCATGTATTTCTCACTCAATGAGATGCAAAGCATCAGTGCAGTGCTAGTGGGAAAAAACAATATATGTAACAGGATGGCACTGGTCTATAATTCAGCCTTGAGATATGAACATCTCTAGCTAAAAAATTACAAAGGAATTATACAGTAGTTAAAAAGACATCATTTGATTATAATAGATAAGATTTGAATATACACAGGGATTCCTATTAATTTCTCCTCATTTGCATTGGTTTTAGCCTGGGCAACTCTGTGGTATTGCAACATTAAAGCTTTTCTTTGTCTATATCATGCATAGGACAATGGAACCCTGCTCTGCTACCACAGCCCCTGGGTAATACTATAACCTAAATTATCATCATCATCATTCAGATTGAATTAAGAGGCTTGGAAAGAATATGCATCTAGGGAGGAATTTCCAGACCAGCCTTGCTTAGATCATTACTGATAGCTGTAATGAGAAGGGCAGTGGCATATCTGCTTTGATGTATTCAGGGACTGGAAGGACAGCACTAACCTGGTCAATAATGTCAATGTAGCAAAGACAAAATAATCTGAGTTGTGCTCCAAGAATGGATGAAATTCATCCTCTCCCACACCTCTCATTTTATTATCAGATGAGATTCTCAAAAAGAATTTAAAAGAGTTTGTGACTTACAGTTCTTTGAAAATCAAAGGGAGATGTATTTCTGCCTAAATTAGGCTGAAACCTACTTTTCCCAAAAGCCTGAATATAAAAGCTTTTCAAGATTATATATAAACACCGTTGTCACCCCCGGGTTTAGCAGTGTTTGAGAAAATTTTGTAGTTATCCACCCACACATGATCCCACTGAAGTCTGCAGAGCGTTCACCCACAGAAGGATATGACCCACTGTATTTGTATCTAGACTGGTAGAGTAACACTGACAAACCCAAAATTTCAGTCAGAGAAGTCCAGCAAAAATCATTTGGGGGCTGCTATTTTTGTTCAGGTTTCTTCCTCTATAATCCCCAGAGGCAATGCAATGAGCAGCTACTATATGGGCTCAGCCTCCTTTGAATATTAAATTACTGAAGTTCAGAAGAATTTAATTAGTATCTCACCTACTTACCATCTTGCAATGATGCCTCTCCTACAATTATGCTACTACATTACAGGCAATTTCAGCTTAATTGAATAACTGGAGTAAAACTCAGGTTCCAATTGCCAGAATTATCTATATTAAGATAGATATAAGTGAGTTAAAAACCCGAAAAAGTAAGATGATCTCTATGCATGCTATGATACCAGGTTTATGGCAGATACTCTAGTATTCATCCCTAATATTACCACACTGTCAAAAGAAATAAGTTTAAACAACATTGCAGATATGTCAATGGGTCTGAGTGTGAAAAGCTAAATAATTACAAAGTCAAATAAGGCTGTAAGGTAGAAAAATATAGGCTCTAAGTTTTTTTCAAATATCCTCCTTATTTTAAAAGTTTGCGCCTCTTTCCCCCCAGCTGCACATACCTCTGTGCACTTCAGTCACGGACTGCCAAAATCTCTTCTCATAGTTCCTCACACTCAAACTATTTGTAACATAAATTTTCCTACCAAAACTTTGTACTGGAAGCAACAAAAAACCAAACCAAACAAACAAAAAAACAACAAACTTGCAGATACAGTAAGAGTGAGAGAGGAAAAGAGCAATGGGACAAAGTCCAATTTGGATTTTCCTCAGCCTGTTTCTCTACCCTGCTGCATTTCATGTCTTTCCAAACTGGCTCAGATCCCCCTCGGTTTGAGATATGGCCCTGGCACAGGAGGTCAGCTGCTGAGTCATCCTGCTTCAGCAAGAAAGTACGAGCAGAAGAGGTGTGCTGCTAAAGGCAGTGTATGAAAGGTGGAAAGCCACAGATGGATGTTTCCGATGGCTCTATGGTCCAATTGAGTACAGAGTTTCTAAGTTGTTCTGGCCTGAAAGACAAACCTCTACTGGGAAACATGGAATCATTACAGTTGTGACAGACCTCTAATACCATTAAGCTAACACCCCCAGGTCCGCCACTAAACATATCCCTAAGTACTACATCTACATGTTTTTTGAGCGCTTCCAAGGATGGTGATTCCACCACTTCCCTGGGCAGCCTCTTCCAATGCTTGACCACTCTTTCAGTCGCAAAGTCTGTCCTAATATCCGAACAGGAGGAAACGCCTATCCTGCTTCTCTGCAGTTACATTGTAAAATGAGTTTGACTCTGCAGTCTCCAAATGAGGAAGATACAGCCCCTAAACAAAGACACAGAGCGTCTTTCAAAGGCATAAATGTGGAAATTTCCAATACACAAAGTGAAGAAGGAAGATAGGGGATGCAAATTAAGTTTTTCAGAGTAATCCCAACACTTCATTTTTTTATAGTAGCTATAATAGCCTGACATACTGATGCTCTACCACTTTACTCAGTACTGCTTTTCTTCTACTTTGAAACATAACTGGAACAGGCTCCCCAAGGAAGTGATCACAGCACCAAGTTTACCAGAGTTCAAGAAGTGCTTGGACAAAGCCCTCAGGCACATGGTGCGATTCTTGGGGTTGTCCTGTGCAGGGCCAGGAGTCAGACTTTGTAATCCTTGCTGGTTCCTCCCAACTCAATGATTCTGTGATAAATACTAACGTGATGCTCTGCCTGGTTGATTGTTGCCTTTCTTTATATATGCAGCTCTATTTTTTTTTAATAACCTTGGAGGTACAAGTGTTAAATAGTCCTTGTGGCCTAGTTTGCACTCCAAAACAGAGATAGGATTAAAATGGATTAATCCCAGTATCTTTAGCAGAGAGTAGGTAAACATCACTATCAGAAATGGAAACTTCTCTTAAGTATTTTACCTGAGGTTGCTTGAGCCAGTTTTTCAGATATTCCCTGACATTACAGGTATTAGTAAAGTACAAGCAATACAGAAATGCCTTTGTCTTCACTTTACTGTGCTCATTCCCATTTGCCTTAAGTAGATAACAATAGCTCCAGGATACTGAAAAAATAATGCCTTTTCTAAGCAGAAGTAAAATTAGGATGATAATAATTTGAAAAGTAACCCAGTTTCAGCTGAAATCTCTAATTCAGTTCTGATCTGCTCAATCTGCAGATTTGTTGCAAAATAGTGAAGGAAATAAACTGCCCAACTACTGCTAAAGAGGAAACAACATGCAAGAGTAGTCTTCAGAAACTGGCTGATGACATTAACACTCCCAGCATGTTGTTAACTTTGCACTGTTTTGGCCAGTTCCCAGTAATTAGTATAAGTCTTTTTACTTGCATGCTGTGTACTATCACTGAAAATTCTATTTCCCTGCTTGGCATTAACTCATCTACTTGATCAAAGACACAATTTATGACACTGACTTCAAAGCAAAAATTTGTTTATTTGCTGTAAACACTATTACTCTTTTTAGCCTTTCCAATGTCATATTATCAATTAGAATAATTTTATTAAGTCTATTATCAGGTTTAATGATTTTTTTATTTGGAAGCACAAACTTCAACTACCAAGAACTAATTAAATGCAATGCAGCAATTTAGGCAAATGCTTATTAAAACTGTAGTGGAAGGGAGGCTTGAAAAAAATCAGCTATGCACACTTTCCTTGAGAATGCAGTAATTTTCTACAGAACCCTCTTTAACCTAAAAAGCTGACTTCCAGCTCTTGTGTATGTAAAAGCCTCATTCTATTCACATTTGGAAGATAACAGATGCCATTTCTTGTGCTTGAGTTTGTTGGCTGAAAAAACTAATTGCACTTTCTGTGGCTCAGAGTTTCTGTAAGTAGTAGTAGTATAAAAGCTTCCCAGAGTGCTGCCATTTCAGTGGGCAACTGAGATCCACTAGACTTGATAATATTCAAGCATATTTCACATTGCTTTTTTTCAGGGGGAAGAGAACCCATCTTTCAACAGCAAGAAAAATAACAGAAACTGTTCATAAAGACCATGTACAACAAAGGGGAGACAGGAAGAACCATGTCTCCTGCTCTCTAAAGCAGCCAAAAAGCAAAATGATCAATAAGAGGGCAACTGTCTTGTACAGGAGGCCATCAATCACTGCACGCTAACAGCTCCCTGGTACAAACTTGTACTTCATGGGTGGCTTACAAGATTAACAAGATCCATGTGTAAGTGTAGGAATGGATATAAAAGTAAGAGAAGGAGAAATACAGGAATGGAACCCAAAGGTAATTCAGAATTCAGATATCAGAGAAAGTAGCAGGAAAAGGGAACGCTTCTTAAATATAGAAAAGAGAAACATCATGAACAGGGTGGGAAAGACAGCACTGCAAGAAACCAAGTTAGTAAACAGTGCAGATCTTTAAAAAAAGTCACCTGAGTCATCAAGTCTGCTGTCTATTTTTTGACATTTTCCCCAATTGCATAAGCTTTAGTAGCAATACTTAAATATTGTTAGAAAGCAAGTAACATGATCATCTGAAATAGAGAGATTGAATGGAACCAAATGGAAAAAAGCATTTAAAACTCTTTTTGAGAGGTCTCAATTAGCTATTGATACTATTCTTAGTCACACTGCCAAGATATTCTTTCATAAAGGTTTGACTAGAGAGAGGTTTTGCCCTCCTCATCCTGGAGGTTGCACCCATCCAGAGCTCATGAAACTGCAAACTTCTTTCTTTTACAGCTGATATTGACAAAAGCTAGAACATTTTTGATGTGTCACATCATTGCATGTATAAACACAGCTATCTTCTATTGAGTGAATTATCAGTATATTCCTCAGTGAAAAGGTATTATGGCAGTTTAGTGCTTCATTTAAAATGTAGAGTACATTCCCAAGTGTCAGCAGTAGCTGAAGTCTGACAGAAGGGCATTTCAGCTACTGAGCTTAGGGAAACAACCCGTGTTAAACCTGTCTGACATATCTGAGAAAAATCCCTCCTGTTACAGTCTGACTAATAACACCAAGATGTTTTATTGCACTTTTCAGCAGTAGGTCACAAAACACTTTGGAAAGGTGGCAAACATCATTACAGACACTTTGCAAATATACTGGCACTTCTAACCTTGGAGAAAGGAATTGGCAGGACACGCATATCTTATGTTTGCAGCATCTAGTAGCTATTCCATGGATTTAATGCATGTATTTAATTTATTTCAGATGGAAAAAGAACACCCTATAATAGTCCATCTCTCTGTTTATTTTTTATTCTGTAAGCATTTCAAACGGCAAACACATCAAGGGTAAAACAGCTCCATGAATTACAGGAAAGCAAGGAAAAACTAGTACTATGCAAGACATTACAGAAAGACAATAAAAAAAAATTCTTGGAATTTCTTATTTTCTTTATTGTAAGTGAGAGACATGGTCAGAAATATCTGCAATATATCAGACTTTTTTTTTTTTCCCCTAAAAATATAAGACTGAGGAACAAGACTATCATTAAAAAGAAATCTGCTCTCCAAAAAGAAAAAAGGTAAATCAATTAATTATTACTAATGGATAAAGGACCCAGTAGATCAAGAGCAAAGTCTCCTGAAACAGCAATTCAGATTAACATTTGAAAAGCCCTGCAATACCTAGAAGGCGTGTATAAAGTAAACAAGGTCACAGCCAGAAAATATTTTCAAATTCCTTTGAAAATTCCTGGTTTGATTCTTCAGGCAGCCTAATAACATCTAATGGGCTAGTAGATACTGTCAGAATTTGCTTTGCTTGTGTCCATCAGAGGCCATCATTTATTTTGAAAAAAATTAAAGGATTGCAATGCCTGAGGTTTACCTTAACTTGCTGAGATTTCTCCAATTATATCACCCACTGACAGAAGCAATTTTATTTGGTTTCTCTTTTATTCTATCAGAAGCTAGAAAGAAAAAGATACTCTCTGCAACTACATAAATCATATGGAAAACCATCAATCAGAAAGCCAAGGCAAAACATTCAGCATACAAAACAATGGAGTTAGCTATAAGGACAAAACCATAAAAAAAGTATCCTTCATTAGTAACTCTTCTTCACTGTACCATTATAATTTTGCACCATTTTAGGACTTTCTTTAGAGTAAGACAAGGACTCAAAAATGGAAGACATTCCCACCCTCAGGAAAACGACTCACAAAATATTACTCAAAATGCTAATTTATAAGCTGCTTATTTTGCCTTGAAACATTATGAAATAAAATCAAAATTCAGAGCTACTTTTTTCACGTATATAAGGGCAGGAACAGGCACATTTGTGAGCTTCCTTTGTCTCTTTTTAATCCGATTGTATTTTTATATTAAAAAACACAGATCACAGATACAGACCTATGATATATGCTTATCTGCTGTTACAGTAAGAGACAGAGAAAAGCAGTACATGATTAAACATGTAGCACGTGTTGTATCTTAATGAAGCAACCTACTGAATATTCAGGGAATTCACCAACGGACTGACTGCAGCATGAGGCTTTGCCAATAACCGCATCCCAAAAAGGAGGGAGATGGTGGTGGGGGAGGGTGTGGAAAGACAACAAAACCAACTCCAAAACACAAAAGCTGGGAAGGGCTACCAGAGCAGAGATCAAAAGTATTCTTATAATATCATTGCTACTGGGCTGAGCCACCCTGGGGATAAAAAAATGCTTCATGTAGATAAGCTATACTTATAGCATGTATTCTGTGTAAGCTAAGAAAAGGATGCAAGATTAAATTTTAGATGGCTTGCTAATATATCTCTGCATACATTAATATGTCCTCTATATAACCCCAATTAATTTTGTAACTGCAAGAGAAAACTTCACTGTTCCTGCCATATAACAAAGCCTCAGCTGCTCGCTGTCCTCCACAGCTCTTAAAGAGCCTCTGAAATGCAGCATCTTTGCTCTGGAAGAACAGCCTGTGCTATGGCACCACTTCAACTCTTTGTCACACCTCAACAACAGAAATAAAACCAAATCCGGCCTTATCTTTTTCTCTTCCCTATCTGAACTTCACCTCTGTCACATCATTCTTTACCAGTAAGAGGAATTAAGAGGTCTCAGCAGCTCTAGAAAAATAAATGGAGTTTCTTATCACAGTTACATTATCACACCAAAAGCACTAGGAACTACATTTACACAGGAGTATCAGGCATGGTAAGGCTGAAAGCACAGCAACCAGCTTTCCCTGTGTAAATCTGAGTCCCTGGAAGCTGGAAGCATTTACAAGCACATAGGCAGAGGACTTCCCTGCAATTGCTCAAACTTGGTCTAGTGGAAGGTGTCCCTGCCTGAGACAGGGAAGTTGGAATTAGATGGTGTGTAAGGTCCCTTCCAACCCAAACCACTCTGTGAGTCTATGATTTAAAACAGACTCACAGGTCTGTTGAGTATATTTCCTTATGCTGTTTCACAGCTCGGTGCAGCAACATCACAAGTTAATTTACAGCTCATGTGGTCCACTGCAACATCAGGAGAGCCTTGGAGTTTGCTGTTTTCATGGTACCTGTGACTAGTGCATGACTTCCATCTTTAGATGGAGCTCAATACTAAAAAAGTAGTTCCAAAGTTTGTTGAACTTTTGTGTCTGGAAAAAAAAAAAATTTCTATAGAATGTTTTGGCCTTACTTATCCAAATTGTCTTTAGAACTCAATTTTTATTAAAGTCAGTGTTCATTCATGAAATAAATAGCTCTTGCCTAATCTACATTTTTAGACACAAAAAAATTACTCTTTATGACAGTTTCCAGGAAGCTCAGGTTAATTCATTTTTCATACAGCTATTAATCATTCAGGCTCATCCTCAGAGCTTCTTCCCCCATCTTACTTAATTTGTTGGACAAGCACAGCAAGCACTAGACTGAAGTTTGACTCAACTCACACTCGGATAGGGAAAGCTTTTGAGATGGGGAAAAACTGCTTCATCACAGACAGAAAAGAGAGAGGTCAGATTCCAGAAGCCTTCACAAGAATGACCTTCCTGCACCCAGATGCATAAAAGAAGAATGATAGGATGCAAAGGATACTACACACTCAGCAGAAGATAGGACTTGGGAAAGAGAGAGAACTGCCTTTGAGCGGAAACAAAACAATCTTTCCCTTAGGAGATACTGAGAACCTCAGAGAATCTTCAGGTCACTGGTGGTGGTCCCCAGGGCTCTGTATTGGGTTTGGTCCTGTTTAATACCTTTATTGATGATCTGAATGAGGGGATTGAATGTAAATTTGCAGATGACACCAAGTCGGTTAGAGTGTTGATCTGCTGGAGGGTGGGAAGGGTCTGAAGAGGCATCTGGATAGGCTGGATTGATGGGCTGAGACCAGTGGCATGAAGTTATACAAGGTCTTGTACTTGGGTCACAACAACCCCAGGCAGTGCCACAGGCTGGGGGAAGAGTGTCTGGAAAGCTGCCCAGCAGAAAAGGATCTGGAGGTGCTGATTGACAGTGGCTGAACATGAGCCAGCAGTGTGTCCAGGTGGCCAAGAAGGGCAATGGCATCCTGGCCTGTATCAGCAATAGTGTGGCCAGTAGGACCCGGGCAGCAATGGTCCCTCTGTACTTGGCACTGGTAAGGCCACACCTCAAGTGCTGTGTACCCTTCTGGGCCCCTCACTACAAGAAAGACAAATTGAGGTGCTGGAAGGAGTCCAGAGGAGGACAATGAAGGGGGCGGGTCTAGAGGGTAACTCCTCTGCGGAGCAGCTGAGGCAGCTGGGGTGGTTTAGCCTGAGAAAATGACGCTCAGGGATGACCTATACCACTACCTGAAAAGAGGTTGTGGCCAAGTGGGGGCCTCTGCTCCCCAGTAAATAGTGACAGGGAAAGAGGACATATCTTGAACCTGTGCCAGGGGAGAATCAGGTTGGACTTTAGGAGGAATTTCTTCATGAAAAGGGTTGTTGGAATGGACAGCCCAGGGAGGTAGTGGAGTCACCATCCCTGGATGTGTTCAAGAAACGACTGGATGGGGCACTTTAGTGCCATGGTCTTGTGGACAAGGTCATGATCAGTCAAACGCTGGACTCTATGATATCAGAGGTCTTTTCTAGGCTAAATGAATCTGTGATTCTCTGATTCAAGCAATTTAATGGGAAAGACAGGGTTTTCTGTCATCATAAAGGAAAAAGAAGAAATGGATTCAATGTGCCATGGCATTGAGAGATGCAAATCTCTCTCTTCTGTAAAGCAATTTGTACAAATGTCAATACATGGATAACCTTAACTTTGGAGACTGCTGAGCACAGCAGTTTGGGGGTTTTTTTCTCTCTCCACTGGAAAGTCATTCCATCAATCCTGACTTTCTGTAAGCTGTCAGCAACCCAGTTGAGCTGCAGGGTAACACCCCAGGACAGAAAGAAAAGGAGGAATAGCCAGAGCAGCTCCTTCCCTTACAGAAAGTGAGGCTGTCAAAGATGATGCAACCGAAGAAACTCGTTCCTGACCATTCTTGTTTTGAAAACAACTTAGGTTAAGAAAATAACAGTAATTTACTCGGTTACTTGTTTTTGCACATTTGCCACTGATGCTTACAGCCAAACCTGGCAATAAATTAGGAAATGGAGATAGCTGGAATAGCCTGACACTTAAATGTTCAGAAAACCAAGAAGATACAAGAATCTTACAGGGATTTTTAACTTTTCAGCTAATCTAAAAGAAGTGGCATATATTTAAAAACAAACATAAATCTAACATCACAATAGTACTAATAAGGTTCATTTAGGAGCCAGAGTTATAATTTGTGTAATGAACAGTGATTAGCTCTGTTCCTAGGAGGAAGGGGGAAAGATGCTTATTTAGAGACAGAACTTGTACATCTGAATTTCAGGTACAGTTGTACTGAATTTAGATTCCCAGAATACCAGAGATTCACAAGGAACTTTTCACTGAATTAGCCCTTTCTAAGACGTCTAAGTAGATCCAGAAGCTCTGTAGATGCAAAGGATTCTGAGCTTACTGCACCATCTCGTGTCAAATAAGGGGAAGTGCAGGAAAATTATTTTAAACTCTCTTCATTACACTACATACTTTTTCTTTTAACAGATCAATAAAACACAATTTCATCACCTCCATAAGTTGCAAAGAACATTTATCATCTTAATATGGCAACTCCAACAAAATGTCTCCAATGTTAGCATTTTCCCAAATGTTAATACAGCCACGTAACTGAAAACTTCCCTTACAACTTCAGTGTTTGACATTCAAAGTTGCTTAAGCTGTCAAAAATTTCATCTGCTCTGCACTAATAAGCAGATCAACCTTTAAAAGAAGTTTGACTCTTTCTAAAATTAAGCATTTTCTGGAAGTGAGTTGAGTGTACATAAAATGCTACAGGAGGGTAGAAAAGCCAAGTTAATGCAAAATATGTGCCAGTTGCAAAAATAAAAAACACAGAGAAAAGAGGGTCTGGTTTTCAGCACAACTGTTCTTGCTCAGCATTATCTTCTGAAAGGGAGTACTCCTGCTAGTGCATACTATATTTTAGGGACTTGGAACATAACAAAAACATGCCCAATGTCAATTTCAGAAAATCTATTCATATTTCTAAACAGTATTTACCATAATCAGTATCTGGATGTCTCAAAGAAATTTTCAAGATGTCTGAGGATCCGAGTTTTTATTATTCGGCACATGAAACTAGTGTTACTATATTTTGCTTTCCAAAAAAACCCTTCAGAGGTAATCAGTAATCATATGGTCATGGAATCATATAATGGTTGAGTTGGAAGGGATCACCCTGTTCAAACCCCCTTGCTATGGGCAGCAGCAACACATTATAATAGGCCAGGTTACACAAAGCCCCATCCAGCCTGGCCTTGAACACTTCCAGGGATGGGGCATCCACAACTTCTCTGGGCAACCTGTACCAGCATCTCATCACCCTTACAGTATAGATTTTCTTCCCAATATCCAATATAATACTCTAATAATTATGAGCTCCACTAGGATATTTCTGGACTACATCAAGCCACATAATCTGGAATATGAAATTACAGCCAAATTCTTTAACAATTTGTATACTTCAACTTGATATAAAATTTAAGATGCTTCATTTCTATACAACATGGACCATATAGGCATTTTGAATCGTGTAATAAAAAAAGAGATGGCCTGAACCCTTCCAACCTGAGTTAGAAAATGCTTCAAGAATCCCTTGAATGTTTTACTTGGCTATATACACAGGGGAATAGACAGGCCCACAGTTTCTGTGCTGTGACTTCAACCATCCACAAAACTTGTAACTGTAATGATGCAAGCATTTGCTCAAGCTGACAAGCTGGCTTACAGATGCAAACTGGCAAGTTCACTGAAAACTTGGGAGCAGGGGGATGGAAGCAAGCAGTCTACATGGACAGGCAAGGTGTAACACTTACGGTTTCCAGAGATGGCCAGTGGGCACTGGCCAGTTGTGGGGGGCTGGAATCAGCCATCCCAAAGAGCAGCTTTATGATTGTATGAGCTTTGCAGATTTCTTTAAAAATGTACAGAATTTTATGGAAACAAGCAACAGTTTCTTCTGCCAAAGTCAAGTCACTTAGGAAAAGTGATGGGATTAAGATGGACATGTGGCTCTGTCTTAGGATAACAGTTTGCTTCCAAAGGATCTCAACTAGATTATTTTTATGCTTAAACATTGTTTTAATGATACTATTTCAAACAAAAACATTGGGTTAATCATCCTGTCATCAGGGCATGGTGCACCCACTAAACACAGGATATGCAGGAGACGATGTGATCCCTGGTTTTGTGCTAAGGAAACTTTCCAGTCTGACCATTCATGAAACTCTCTGGCAGTCACACTCCCAACACCAGAGACTTTCACTGCTGGGACTAAAGCCCCTTCACAGTGGGCAGATCCAGTGACTCAATAGGGCCCTGCTTGACCCCCTGCACACCCCACAGAGGCAGACCAGGTTTCCTTACTGGTTCCGCCTCAGGTTTCCCACAGCAGTCTCAGATGTCTCGTTTCATAAATCAATTTATTCATGGTGCAGTAAAACAGAAACAGCCTGAGCTAGTCCTCCGTGGAGGGACCTTGAACAAAGGAAGCCCTGGGCTTTTACTTAATGATATCAGACTACAGAACGGAAAGTCTGCAATTCAAGACAATAACCAACTCTGACTGGATTTTGGAGCACTGGAATGCTACTTCTCAACTATGTGGAAAACATTATGACAAAAAGTTTCTGATGAGGGATTTCAATCAACTCCCAGCAATAAAAGTGAATCCAAAGCAGGTATTTCAGATAGGAAGGGCACCATAGTGCCATGAGCTCTAGAAGGTTTTCTCCAGCTTCCTGAGCTAATTCTCTCCTGAAGGTTAATAAAGGGGACATAGATTGCAGAGGAAGGAAAGCAGGAACTTCAAAGCCATTTGAAGAAACAAATTGCTAAATTTAGATTAAATGGCATGCATGAGATACTAATAAGAGGCAGACAAGAGAAACTAAGTCTGAAAGAAAGAAGGGAAAGGGACAGATTCAAAGACAAAAATTCTCAGGCTGAGGGGAGAACTTGCAGAAGACACTAATTTTGAAGAGCAAATACTATATGGCTCCTCTCCTCCCATCAGTACAGAAAACAACAGCAGACAACAACTTTCTCCTGTCACAACAACAAATTAGACTGGGAGCTGTTTTAATGCAGCTGTAAATGTCTGGGGATACCCTTCACCTCAATTCCCAACACACTTTATTTCATCATTGCTATACCCTCAGCTTGGATTATATAATCTTACTTGAAAGTCTCCAAATACAAAGAAAAATAACTTATTTTTTTTGCTTTCATGAATAAGAAAAACCACTGTAATCATAACACTAAAGAAGTCCTCAAGGAACAGTGATGTTTCCCTTCCAGGCAAACAATTGCTTTGCCTGTGATTGTCCCATGATGTCACACAGAGGTAACACAGATGTTACCCATGGAGGTCATCACTTCCAGATAATTAAAGTGATAACCTCAGCATAAGAAGATATATCACTGTTGGTGCTGTTGACTTCTGGAGTAGAAGTTTGGTAAGTAACCCAAAAAGCTGCTAAAACAAGAAAAGAAGCAACATACAAACTAAACACAGGACTAACAAGAGCAGAGGACAAAGATTAATGCACGTGGCTATTCCATGAAGGCTCAATAAACACCAGTTGTATTCACATAAATCTTTAATAATAAACATCTCCTTTCACTTGTAACTGTGCTGTAAACACTCCACTAGGCAAGCAATGCCCATTTCACAGGCTTTGAGCACCAGAAGCAGCAAAGCCCATTTGCCTTGTTTGCTGCTTAGTTAATTGCTGGAATAAAACCATTACCCAGAACATCACTGCCTCTAGGAAAAAAAATATTCTTCTTTTTTTATCCTTTCCCAGGCATAGTAGAAAATAAAATAGGAAATACATCATGCTCATCACTGCACTTGTGCTTCTTCCATTAGAGAAGTTCTAGGAATATTTTTCCAACTATTGCAGTCTTGTTAAAGAGTAAATGTAAATTTTTCGGGAATAGATTTCTTTTTAGTTAATATGTAGGTTCACCAAGAAGATTAACGTTTTTTCCCAATAAAATATAACAGAGGACACCAGATGCACATACAGAAAAGTCTATCTTTTATAAATAGTTGCCTTAGTTAACAGGAAGGTATCGCTACAGCACTATGAATTGCATCAAAATCCACAGAAAACAAGTGCTTGAGCAGCGAGGATATGAATAGTGGCAAATGAGCTCCCTTTTCAGGCCTCATTTGTGGCTTTGATATAGCTTTTTGATAGATAAAAAACTAGGATTCCATCAGACAGTTACATTTACAGGTTTTGTTTTTTTTCCAATTTCTTAACAAGTATAATCAGGAAGGGAAGTCTGCCATTTCAAAACTACCATGATATTGAAGCTGAGAACCTGCATTATTCCTTCCCAATGTTAAAGCAAAAAAAAAAAACAAACAATAAAACAAAAAACAACCCCCCCCAAAAAACAACAACAACAACAAAAACCCAAACAAAAACCCAGGCTTATTTGCCAGGAATTATTTTTACTCAAGCAAAAACCTCACTCAAAGCAAAAGTCTCACATCTCAACACAAAGCTTTGTCAACTACCCTATCACCTATTACACTACATCGAGCCTTAAAAACCCATTACAGGACAATCACTCTGCAACAATATGTTTCAAAACACAGCTTCTCTGTCATACAACAAAATAAGTTTCCCAGACATTTCATGCCACATGTTTTCTCATATTTGAGGACCAAAGCCACAGGCAGTATCGATCCTACCTTCAAAGGAGAAATGTGCGACTGTAAGACATATCCATGGACGTTCTCTATTTGAGACAAGTTCTTCTCTGACACGTGGACAAGCTCTGGGCCTCTCACTTCGTGGGTTAAACGAGGCAAAGTATGATCATGTGGAGCATCCTCATCTTGATAACGATATTTCTAGAGAAAAAAATAGCAAGGAAGAACAAATAAGCTTTCAGGAGGCAATTCATATGTGACAGAATAACAATAAAGTATCAGACAGTAGACAATAATCTTCCGATTCAGGAGAGCATGCCTTATTCTTTTTTTGACATTTTATCAAAGAGAGAAATGTGGTGTACGTCAGCAATACAGAACTTTCACTATCAGACAGACTTCTGAGACAACACACTGATCATGAAAAAAGGAGACATGTTGATCAGCTGAGCTGTAGTGTCAGATCATGTCTCACGTCCCCATATTAATAACTGCACTGAGTTATTTGCCACTTAGCAGTGTGTACACCCATGCTGGAGAGCACGCAAGCACTTCCACAGAGCCACAGTTGGGCAGAAGGTTCCCCCCTAGTAAAGTTCTCTCCTTATTCTGAGCACTAATAGGGTACGAGGGGTTACAGCCCTCTTCTCCACGGGAACACAATACGAAATAAAGGAGAGAAGTGCTTGTCCAAGATCCCAAACAAAGCTTGTAACAACAAGGAATATAATCCTAAAAATTAAATTAAATAACCACTCTGTCCTTCAGCTAGATTGCTTTGTAAAAAGGCACCACCCACTTGGCTAGCAGGTCCAGCTCTGTCCTGAGGAGGGGCCATTGGATCAAAGACTAAGACCTGTTTGGATGGCCATACAAGAAAAATAAGTCTGAAGTCCAGGTATAATGACAAGGACATCACAAAGCAGACCTCTCCACAGCTTATTCACTGCACTTCCACCATTCAGCTAAGGAGTGTTACCTGAGTTATTCATCCCTCCTAAGGAAACCATCCCAGTGTATTCCTGCCTTTACTCTGATATATGAAAATGTTTCAGCAGTTGTCAATTATTTTCAGAATACACATGACATGATTTATTATCTTCTTCTCTAGGATATGCCTGCAGTGCTTCACATATTCCCTTTTCTGATAACAAAATTAAGGAACATATAAAAGGACTGGCACTAGGCAAATATTATTAGGGCAAGAAGCCACCAGTCTAATGGACAGTACTCCAACCAATGTCACATTTAAGGCTTGGCACATATATCATTTAAGCCACAAGCAATCAATTATTTTTTTTAATCTAGTGAGTACTCTTCCAAAAACAAAAAAAAAAAAAAACCAAAACAAAACCAAAAAAACAAAACAAAACAACTCAGAGACAGCATCTTTAAAGTGAGACATTTGCTAAAATATAAATAGGAGAAGTAAAAGCAGAATACCAGAGTCATCTCATTAACTCAGGAACAGACTAAATGAAAACGTCCAGTGACTACTTTCTAAAAAGACAAGGCAGCAGTGACAGAAGCTATAAGAAGCTCTATATTGTGGAATCATAGAATCACTTAGGTTGGAAGTGAGCTTTAAGATCATTGATTCCAAACATTAACCCAGCACTTCCAAGTCCACCGCTAAACCATGTCCCCATGTACCACATATACACACCTTTAAAATAGCTCCAGGGATGGTGACTCGACCACTTTCCTGAGCAGCCAGTTCCAATGCTTGGCAACCCCTTAGGTAAACAAATTTTTCCTAATATCTGATCTAAATCTCCCCTAACACAATCTGAAGTTGTTTCTTCTCATGCTATCACTTGTTACTTGGTGAGAAGAGACTAACCCTCACATGGCTACAAGCTCCTTTCAGACACCTGTAGAGAACAATAAAGTTGCCCCTGAGCCTCCTTTTTCAAGGATAAACAACCCCAGTTTCCTCAGCTGCTCCTCATCAGACCTGCTCTAGATGCTTCCTCCTGCGCTGTTGCCCTCCTCTGGGCATGCTCCAGCTCCTAAATGTCTTTCTTATAGGGAAGGGCCCAGAAGTGAACACGGGATTCAAGGTGTGACGTCACAAGTGCTGAATACAGGGAGACGATCAGTGCCCTGGTGGTGCGGACAATATTTTTGCAGATACAAAAAATTTTATACATATTTGTATATAAATTTAGGCTTCCCACTTCTCTCAAGTTCCTGGTCCTCTGGGTGGGAGTGGGAGGAGTGAAGTGCCTCCCACTATAAGTGAAGAACAGGTTCACTTGATGAAGCTGATTAGCCACAAGTCTATGGCACCTAATGACATGTGTCCCAGGATCCTGAGGAAATTGGCTGATGTGAGTCTCCATCATATTTTAAAATTCATGGCAGTCCGGTGAAGTCCGTGATGACTAGAAAAAGGGAAACACTGGTCCCCTATTTAAAATGGGGATAAAGGAAAATCTGAGAAACAACAGACCAGTGAGCTTCACCTCTCTGCCTGGGAAGAGCATGGTGAAGAGTGGTGGTTGGGTATTTTTGGGCTCTGTGTGGTATAGTGGTGAGCATTCTCATGTGAATTTCTTGCCTGTCCTGTACACGTTTTGTACTAACGTTGTTGTTACTGTTGATTTTCTTATCTCCTGCTCATTTCCAGAAAATTGTTCTTATCTTAGCCTGTGATCTTTGTCTTTTGTGCCTCCAATTCTCCTCTCTAGGCCACAACAGGGGAGGGGGAGCAGGATGGACAAGTGAGTTTGGAGCGGTTTCAGTGGGAACACTAAGTTGGAGAGTTTCATTCCTAGACCACAACAGATGGGAATGGTCAACAAGGGGAGACTGATGTCACCTCTCTAGACTTCTGTAAGGCCTTCAATATGGTTCCATACAACATCTTTATCTCTAAATTGGAGACATATGTATTTGATGGATGGACTATTCAGTGGATAAGAATTGACTGGATGGACACAGCCAGAGAGCTGTGCTCAATGCTTCTGTCAAGGTGGAGGACAGTGACAAGTGGTGTCCCTCAGGACTCTGTCATGGGATGGCTGCTCTTCAGTATCTTCGTCAATGATGTGGACAGTGGGATCAAGTGCACTCAGCAAATTTGCAGGTGACATGAAGCTGAGTAGTGCAGTTGACACAACAGAAGGAAGGAATGCCAACCAGCGGGAACTGGACCCACAAGAACTGTCATGAAGTTCAACAAGGTGCTAGTTTTGGGCAATCACACTGGCTGATCTAGTGGATGTCACCTCTACCCATGGCAGGAGCATTGGAACTAAATTATCTTTTAGGTCCACCCATACCATTTTACGATTCTGTGATTCATTCTATTATATTGTATATACGTTTATAATACACATATGTATAGTATGTCCAGATCATCATGAGAAGCAGTGTGATGTGGCCTTAAAGAGAGAACATCTCTTTGACCATCAGTAAGTCCTTTCCCTGTCACCACACTGCAGCATAGTTGTCACATAACTGGGAGACGAAGCCCAGGGGAAATGGATTCACCCTGAGCCCTGTAGTCCCAAAAAGCAGAATACTTGTATGGATCACTGCTGGTAGATTTCCTTTATAATTTGAATTGATCTATTTATCCAATTACTACACATTACTAGGACAAATTTGGCAATATGCCATAAACTGGAAGGTTTACAGAACAGATTTCTGCTTTCCCATTTGACTTTGTCTCCCTTCTGCCCCAAGCCCAGCCTTCTTCACAAAGTAAGAGCCTAGAGCATTTCTGGGTCAATCCTGTTATGGGTTTGCCTCATGTTCCTAGCACCAAACTCACTGATTTTCATACAACTTTCCACCCACAGCATCTCTTCACTGAAATGCTTTCAGCTGTGAACCAAAACGGCTTGACACAGCAAAAAATCAATGGTAAGGACGAAAATACCACATCAGAATTAAGACTCTCCTGCAGAAATGCCTCATTTGTCTCAATCACCCTGCCCTGATGAGGTCCTGAAAATGCCCTTGAAAGTAACCCATTCCCTAGAAACCTTTCTCTAAGGGTTAATTCAAATTTCTGGAGGGAAAAGCATGATTGCACGGAAATGCTGCTCTTCATTTGACAAAAGAACAGGTGGATGTCTTATGATAATTAAATTACAAATCAGTGCCTGCTGCTGGCAGGGTATTGTACGCTGCCAACCAGCATCAGATATTTAAAACCCTCTGTAATTACCTATAATGGGGGAGTGGAGTGCGCTACTGTGAATTTTTAATATGAACATGCCTTTTTATAAGAGATCATTCTCTCTACAGTGTGAGATTATTACAGCATCACTGCTCTTCACATTGTACTGTCTAAAGGAGCACTTCTAAGGCTGTGATTGCCAAAGAGACTTCAACTAGACAGGACTGAAGACACGAATCCATCAGGATGTAGTGGCCAAAAGCCTCAAATCTGAACAAAGGCAGTTCTCAAGTTACAATAGCCAGACTATACTACTGGCATGGTGGCATGAAATACAGATGTGTTTACAACCTACGTTTGACAGATTGACAATGGATTAAGGTAGCTGCAAATTTGGAATTCAATTTTGGGCCAAAGGAAACTGTTGCTTTGGGGTTTTGTTTGGTTTTTTTTTTTTTTTTTTTTTTTTAAAAAACTCCAGGTTTTGAAGTTTTTTTGTGGTGGTTTTTTTTGTTTTTTGTTTTCCGGTTGCCACCAGTTTCCTTTGCAGAAAATGCAAATAGAACTTTTCATTTTATATCAGTTCAAATTGACCCATATCCTAAGCTGTTGAATGTGGTCTGACTGGAGATGCCATCTAGAAGCACATGTCCCTGTTCTCTACACAGGTCTTTGGCTGGACCACACTCCAACACATTGCACGTTACTGCTGGTTGCAGTAGAAGGTCTGAAAAAGGAGGAAGCAAAGTGTGTTTTAGGAGTCACAAGGCTCTACAACATCCTGTGAAATAAGAGCAGTCAGTGAATCCTCGTACAAAGAGTCTTGACCTACTAGAAAACACGTGACATGCAACAGGCACAGAGGCAAAAAAAGCAACATTGCTTTTCACTCAGGTAAAACTTTATAATATACACAGCTGATAGAAATGGTGGAAAAACGGCACCTTAACACGTGAGATGATAACCCATTCATGAGTGGATTCTGCTCCCATTGTCTCTTCAAAGCCAGTGTGATAAAAATACTCTGGCTGGCATATTATGTTTTGTCTCAGGAAACAATAGCAATACCATTAGTTTTAGCTCTTACACATCAGCAGTTCAAGTCTTGAATACTCTTTCTGTTTTACAGTTCTCTTCAGGAGAGGTCAGATTTCTGTACCTTAGAAATTGTCAGGTTTCGTTTAATCTATACAACTTTGAGACTAGAGGGAAAGGAATTTCTGCAGAAAATTTCCCACATGAAACAATGACCTTTTCAAGATCCAATTGTCCCATCGCAATCTAGAAACTGTGTGCAGCTGGGTCCCAACACTACTTTCTTCCTGTTTCTCATTCACTTGCTTTTCCTCTCAAACCAGGATTTGAGCTGCTTTGCAAGTCCCATGTAGGTTAGTCCTGCTGCTAGTCATCTGCTGCATCCTTGACATTAGCTGCATTTGAACAGGGCTCAAGCATCACCCACCTTCTGCATGATATTAGGTCAAGAATTCAATACACTGGAATTGCCCAGAGAAGCTGTGGATGCCCCATCTCTGGAGGTGTCAAAGACCAGGTTAGATGGGGCTTTGAGCAACCTGGTCAGTGGCAAGTGTCTCTTCCCATAGCAGTGGGGTTGGAATTAGATGGCCTTTAAGGCTGGTTCCAATGGAAACCATTCCATGACTCTTTGATTTGTTCACAGTGTTAGCAGCAAACAAAAACTAAAACCATAATGCTCTTGGGACATTTAGACAAATGTTTAATCTGCAAAGTCCCATTAAAAAAATGTTAGTGCCACCTTATCTTACTTTGGTGCTCAGTGTTTTCTTTGGTCTTCAATGTGTTGAATTTTTCTGTCACTGCTCTCCAAAGGCAGCAAATTTCAATGTCATACCAATGAGCATTCTCAGAAAACAAACTTCACAATTTGCACACACAAGTCATTGGGCATTCATCCAATCATGAGTAGAAATAATGTTACTCATCCAACTGATTGCAAATGAGCAACACAGCTTGAATTCTGAATATTTGCAATCAATCTATAGAGTATAAAGAAAAAAAAATGCTCTTCTCATTACATAAAATGGAAGAAATCACAATCTGCTTGCCAAGACTGTGGAAGCAGATTATGAAGCTTAAATCATTGAATAATTATACTTATTGTGAATGACTTGCTCTTTTGCTTATCAAGTAGATTTTTAACAAGCATGTCGCTATATCACAGCAATACCTTTCATCCAAGAAGCCCAAAGAGCTTTACAAGTGGTTGTCAAGTCCGATAACATCCTGTTGATGTGCATCATCTAAAGGTGAGTAAAATTCGGCACAGAAATAGAGCAATTTGCTCAAGGTCACAAAGAAAATCAGTCAATTAAGCAGTAGTAGAACTTAGGCGATCTTCCCAGTCTGCTCTCTAAGTGCTAGATCTAATGCACCTACACTGGCTTTAACAGCAATAATAATTATTACTATTTAAACATAAGGTTGTAAGTTTGCTGCTGACATTGTAATTTATTTTTAATTTTCTAGCAGTGCTTTGGGTAAGTTACAGTGTACTATCTCTGAGAAACACACAGTGAATTTTAGAAGACAGGAGGTTTCCTGTAAGAGCCAAATTGGTTCACAGAAAGAACGTTATCAGTGCTGAATACTGAGAATTTGCAAAGATCTTCCATTTAGTAAAACAAGAATTTCATTTATTTTAGGAGAGAGTGAAAAAAGAGGATGATTTCTTATCTCAGCTTACTGAAAGAAGCAGGTTTTTGCCCATAGCAGGGAATACATCTTATTTAAAAAAAAAAAAA
>VWZG01008861.1:143146-218040 GCA_013396735.1 Grallaria varia
CATTATTCTTCTCATCTCTTTTCTGAAACCCTGAATAATTTTATTTTTCACCATGGAGAAGAAATGAGATGGACATTAGCCAAAGTACCTCTTCCTTGTATTAGCTGGAGGTAGTTGCACCTTTTCCTCACTAGATGGCACAGTAACCATCGAGTTAAAGCATATTCTCATTTTGAACTATGAAGTGTTGCAAGGAAAAAAATAAGTGTCTATGCAATGTCATAAAACTTCAAATGGTTCTTGCTTTAAACTGACCTGACATAAAATTATTATTAAAAATATATATAAAAAAAAGAAAAAAAAACCCACAATAAGACAGCAATCTTTTATAGTAAGTATACATATAAAGGTGATGATCATACACAAAGCTGGTAGCTGGAGAAAAGTTTTAACAGTTCATATGAGCCTCAGAAATTACAAGCAAGTAGGAACCTATCAGTTTTTGAGAGCTCTAGCATGAACAAAACCACTATGTATTGACAAGATTGAGACTAGTCCAGAATGCTGCATTCCTCCAGGAATTCTAAATCCTAATTAAAACCGCCTGCATGCAAATCTGTACCATGAGGTATTCAGCTCCATATGCTGCATCACATTTTGGACCTGTTAACAGCATCAGTTTAGCCCTCTGGAGGCTGCTACTTGCTATCCAATAATTTAAAATAGATTTTTAACTTGAAGTGCCAATATAAAAAAAGACATTCTAACAGGGCGGCTTTGCTCAGATTAAATGGTGAATGTGACTGCAGACTATAAAAATCAGTAACACGAAAAGGAGAAAATCCACCTAATACTAATTGTTTATCTAAGGGGAGCAAAGGAAAAACGTGGGTGAAACCGTACCGTTTACCAGCATCAAGCAGTAGCCACCTCTCTGCCCCTTTGTCCTGCAATAACTTCATTTGCATACTCCTTTTTATAGTCTTCAACTCTTCTACTCAAAATATATTTTTTTTTTCTATGTCCATGTTCTCACAACTGCTGTAGAAGTATTCATGCCTCAGTCGCTGCTTCCTTTTCCCCTGAAGCTCCTCATGCAGCCCCAGGTGCACATGTGCCCATTGATGCATCTAATTCCACTGTTGCAGAATCCCTAGCATGGGGGCACCGAGCCTCACAAATTCTCCTTTTCCACCCCTTGCCTGTCCTGAAGAGCAGCTTCTGGCATGAGGTGGCTGTGCTGAGGTTACAACTGAGCATCTGGAGAGGCAGAGCTGGCAAATGCTGTCAGGTGCTGTCTCTGAGACTCCCTGCCAGTAAGCCTGCGGTGGGAAGGCAGTATGGCAAAAGAGACACCCTAGGCTTACATCAGAAGATTACAAAGTAATCATGTGATGTAATAAATAAATAATATTATATTGTTGCCAGAAACAAATGATAAAAGAGAAACAAACAGAAATCACAGAAAAAATGGCTCGCCCCTCTCGTGTTTTCTGTACCAAAAATGTATATTTTAATTTAGACCAGCAGCATGTGACGCAGGAGGTCATTTGTCTGTTGTCGCTGAAACCCTCTCCCCTGTCTTCGCACAGGAATTGTGTGGCTGTGGGACTCCAGTATCACTTTTTACAGAAATGTGAGAATTCTGGCCAAAGGCTCTATGAGGCAAAAGGACGTTCTCAGGCTGAATGCTGTTGTAGATAATTGTTTCTATTCTTGGTTTTGCCACAGAATTCTCATGCAATGCTAGGCTTTTCACTAAACCTAACTTTCCACAAGTGTAGAACAGATATATTCCTCACTTTGAAAGGTCTTAGGAGCCACAGGTGGCCAGTTTTTGCAGAAGTGCTGAGCAACAGCAGCTTCAGCTGAAATCAAGAGGAGCTGGGCTATGTACAGAAGAAATCATAGGATCATAGACTATGCTGGAAGGGACCCATCAGGACTGACAAGTCCGACTCCTGGCCCTGCACAGGACACACCAAGAGTCACACCGTGTGCCTGAGGGCATTGTCCAAATGCTCCTTGAGCTCTGGCAGGCTTGGAATCCTGTCCTTCGTTCAACCACACAGTAAAGAAATTTTTCCTCATGTTCAGGTGGAACATCCTGTGCACCAATTTCTGCCTGTTGGCTCTTGCCACTCGGGACCACTGAGAAGAGCCTGGATCCATCCTCTTGACACCCTCCCTTCAGGTACTTATATACATCGATAAGGCCCCCTCAATGTAACAGGAAAATCAATGAAAAAATTAATAATGGAGCACAGTTTGAACTGCTTGCATTAAATAATGCATTAAGACATATGCTGAATGTAAAATGCCATATGAAGTACCACTCCACATGAAAAGGAGCAGAAAGCCTGTGGAAACAAAAGTAATTATGTAATTAAAAATGTATTGGAGTTGATGCATATTATAATAGTACATTGCAATATACAGCCACAGAGGGCCTGCAATAAAACTGCTTAGACCATTTTAATTCTTGCATTTCCTAAATCTGAGGGGTTAACTTTATCACCCTGCCATCTCTTAACTGTACTTTGAACACAATGTATGCACACATAAACAAACTCCCATAAACTTTAATAGCATTCCTGCTTCTTCTGCTGTGAAGAAGGTATAGAGATAAGCATTTTTCAGTGTTTGTGGAAAACTGGCTCTTCTTAAATAAAAATACAAACGCTTTGTGCACATAAACTTGACAATCTCACTGTTGTCACACTGATGAACCTAGACCATTAGCCCTGAAGATAATGTTCTTTTTGTGCCAAACCAATTTATGTTGGTGCTGGAAAAGTTATTACAAATCTCGAATATCTAGTCTTCTTATCAGCTCCTTCTTTGAAAAGCTATGAATTTTTACTAAGAGAAAGATGGATCTAGTCCATTTTAACTAGGTATTCAATAGGCCATCAAAACACATTCGTGTCAGGTGAATTTGCACATGCCTGACACTCATGAGATCTGCCATAAACATTTCCATAGCAGAACGTTTACTGAAAAAACAGTTTTGGACCTTTGGGTCTTAATCCTTCAGTACAGAAGCCTTTCAGTACAGAACAATGGTGGTAAAATAATCAGCACTTTCAGATACGTTAAGAAGCCCTGGATAGCACACAATCAACCAAAGAAGCTGTCATTGTAAACAGAACACAGAGAAAAATGAAGCTATTGCATGAAGAAGGGAATATTTGCTTTACCAAGGATATTGTAAAAAACAGTATTTCCACATTTCCCCTCTTCACAGCAACATGGTTCCTGATCTAAGGAGTTTGTGGTTCCAAGGGAAGCTCCTTCAGCTCAATGATCTGATGGCAACACATCAGGGTAAAACTAGTCCCAGGTCACAGGCTGGGCAGTAAGAGTACCCCATTAAACTGCATTACCTGCAGGTACACTAAGTTTAATGTAATGCGAAAATGGCTTGGGTTGACATCCTTTGAGCCCACAAAGAAAATGAATTTACCACTCCTTGGGCCATACTTTACCTGAAATGAAGAGGGAACATCTTATGATCATCACCATCTTTATTTATTCTATTTAAAAATAAGCTAACAAATGTATTACATCTGCATTTTCTGAAGGGCCAATTAATCCTGCCAGCACAGCCTTCCTTAGATTTCAAGTCACATAGGGCTTAGCCTGAACCAAGGCTGTGGGTGGGTCATGGTGAATAGAACTGCTGGTAGCAAGCAAAATTGCAGGAAACCAAGGGATTTATATGCAGATTTCTACTATCTGTAGAACTGCTTCTAGATCTAGGCACCTCCAATTTACCTTTGTCTTATTTTGACAGGGAAGCATTTTTCACATTTGAGCTTAAGTGTGGGAATCAACCAGCACTTTCTCTGCTGGCTGAAGACAGTGTTTCCCTGTTGGGGCTATTGTTATTTGCAAATCTCCTTCCATAGTCATATTGGAAGAATAGCGTATTTCTTATTTTTAAGTGATTTGAGCACGCGTATTTTAAATAAGCCAACTGGGCTCTTGGTCTCTGCAAACATAAACTAGAGTCCATGTTTAAAATTTGGAAAAGACCTCTATGTTTATTGAGCCCAACCTTTAACCCAGCACTGCCATGTCCACCTCTAAACCATATCCCCAAGTGTCACATTCTTTTGAACACTTCCAGGGATAGTGATTCCACTACTTCCTTTAGCAGACTATTGAATGACTGACCACCCATTCACTGAAGAAATGCTTTTCTCATATCTAATCTAACCCCACCCCTGGAGCAACCTGAAGCCATTTGCTCTTGCCCTTTCACTTGTTACCTGGGAGAAGAGACTGACACTCACCTCACTACAACCTCCTTTGTGGTAGTTGCAGCAAGTGATCAGACACTTGATTTGTACCATGTTATAGTGTGTATCTGGTAGAGTTAGTAATGTCTGAAAAGAGATGAAAAATGCTATAAAAATATTAATTTATAATATATGGCATAGAAGACTCTGTGGGCACCAGGTAATTATTTAGATGGAGATCCACTACCTGTCCATTAAAAATCAAATCTCAACATGTCTTAACTTGGAAAATCTCAGACTTAAATGATTATCACTTGACTCTTCTGTTGGATACAACTGTTGTATTTCACCATTGTGGCTGCCTATCTTTGTGCTGAATTCTACAGTATTCTGTGCCTTTCTTGATTTGTTTTGGTAGTTATTACAGTTGCAAAGAGCAGGGGAAGACAAAGGGGAAGGTTGAATACTTTAGAAGTTAGTAACGTTATCTCTGAGGAAATAAAAATTTCTTTCTGGCAGACTGACCTTATCAATGTTCAAAGCCATCCTTCTTCGTGATAACGCTAGCTTAATTAAAAGGTTAAATCCCTGCTGCGTTCAATAAGAAGTCCTATTTGAAAAAGGCTAGATATTGTAACAACTTTCTTTTCAATTTCTTTATGTTTTCATCTGAAAAAAGTAAATTTCCTTAATAAAATATCGTGGAGAAAATAAAATTTATATTTTTTTCATCCTAGCTTTCAGGAAGGCTGGGTAAATGACTGTCAGCTGAATAACAATGTCGTGGTACATTTTCTGTGTTCTTAATTATTAGAAAATTAGGACAAAGCAAAACTCATCCAGGTTAAAATTAGATTCAGCCCAGATCATAAGGCAATCATGTGGCACTCTTAACTTTGAAATGAAAGACATTATGATAAAATGATACCCAAAACAAAACTCAGACAATCCCAAGCAAATAGCTTGGTCTAGACACAGCAGTTTTATTATTAGTCAAAGAGGGTTTTTTAAAGTCCTGACCCAACAAATGGATTGATTGATTATATAAATGAATATTTTCTAGAACTTTATTATATGCGGTGGGCCAAATCTGCAACATCTATCTGGAAATATAGCCTATTTAAAGCTATTTGATTATTCATTTTTCATCTTTTATAGTGCTTGACTATGTGCTAGACGTGTAGCTGAAGACCTATATCTCTGGGTTTTTTCCTGTTGAAGTAGCAATCTAAACTCCCCAAAATAAAAGTTTTGTTCTAAAAATCACATAATTTTCTCTGCATAAACCACCTTTACAAGAGCAGACAAATCACTCCGTATTTCAATCCTCTGCTACTCAGCTGGTAAGACCAAGAAGGAAAACAGTTTGTTGAGTCTGGAGCTGTGATTTTCTGCTGAGGAAGAGAAATGCTTCCTGGGAACCAAACAGAGCTACAGCTCATTTTTATCTTGACAATGAGAAAGCAAGCATGATTTTCACTTGTTGTTGACCTTTGTTGCAGTTGAATCACAGATCTAAAAGTCAGTGGCTATATATATAACATTATTCACATCTAGCTATCATGTATAGAGTGGGAAAAACATATTTTAATATTTATAAACCATCTCTGCATGAGAGAGTTCTGGCAACATTAATCACACTTGTGTGAATGATTATCCACACCAAGAAATATGTATCTTTTTGAGTGATTCATCTCATCTCTGCTGTCCTTTAATGGTGCTTGACACTAACTACGCAAAGGCTGAGATATTGGCACTGGTGAACCTCACCTGGATGCTCCTCTGGCTCTCAGACCTTGAGATAAACAGTGGATATGTGCTTTCCCTTGGAAGGTGTGCTTATTTTTTTTGTGGTGACTTTGTCCTAAATGCTAGGGGACTAAACCAAAGTGAAATCTGCCTGTGTGGGAATTGACACAATTTGTGAACATACAACTAGATTAGGTGTTTAGATTAGACAGCTATTAGGAAGAAATTATTTTCTGTGAGGGTGGTGAGACACACAGATTGCCCAGAGAAGTTCTGGATGGCCCATCCCTGAAGGTGTTCAAGGCCAGGTTGGATGGGGCTCTAAGCAGCCTGGCCTAATGAAAGGTGTCACTGCCCTTGGCAGGGGGCTTAGAACAAGATGATCTTTAAAGTGCCTTTCAACCCAACCATTCTATGATTCTATGGTTCCATCATTCTGTGATTACTGAGTACTTCAGAAGCTTTTATGGAAACCAAAATACAAAAATAATTTTCTTTAATGACTTTGCACTACCATTATGCACTGAATAATCATGATAATCCCTTCCAATCCAACCCATCCTATGATTCTATGCTTCTATCTGTATTTTTGAAAGCTGATAAACTCCAGGTTGTGTTAAATTAGGCTGGTTCTTCTTTGGCTCACTTGGGAAGGACTGCATCATCCCATTTCCGTTGCTACCACGCAAACCGTTAGACTAAACACTGAACATAGCATTAGACAAACCCCAGTTGCCAGTAATATTTAGTCCCTATACGTCCATGTTCTCAGAGATATTTTTCAGCTTTATGTGCTTATTAAAAGTGTGTCCTTAATAGTTTTTTAAACCACCAAAGTAATATTAAATGTTGCAGCAGGAAATGTTTTGAAGAGTTTCTTTTACAAATGATTAACTAGTGTTATAAGAAATGCGCTAATTGTCTGAACAAATGTAGGATGATATCTCACTTTTGTACTGACTATCCTCATTTTTTAAAAATAATATCGCAACAATAAAACAGCTAGAAGTACAGAATCTTAACACTTTCTTGAACCTTCTAACTAATAAGTGTCATGGAACCTCTGCAAAAATTTTTATTTCATTTTTTATTGCACTGTATTTACAAAAAAAGAAAATCAGTCTTAAAAAGCTTGATGAATAAGACCCTGGAAGTGCATTACGTTAACAGGACAAAGTATGTTCTCAGAGCTTCTGAGTACTTTGTTGGAGCCAATATTTTCCAAGTCTATTCTACTGTTGTACCAAAATCTCTGAAGTGTTTCAATTATTATGCCAATCTCATGAAAATTAGCAGTTCTTTCGTCCCTCCCACCTCGCTAGCTTTCTCACATCAGTGCGGCTCATTTGCAAGTGTTCAGCTCTCACCTAGAAATAGGTCAGATGTCTACATTTTCCAACACCCCTGCGTCCTTCTGACAACTCCCTGCACGCTCTCAGAGTTGACCTGCCTGTAAAATAATTTGAACAGCTGCACTTTCACTACACACTGCCAAGATATACTAGCCAGCCTTAAATGCATAAGTGGCTAATCAGGTATTCCAGACCCATTCTGTTCCTTTTTCCTGCTTCAGAACGCCTGAGATTTTTAGTAATACTTTTATATAAAAAAACACTGACTTGGAACAGACTATAAATGGCACATATTTGCAGTTCTACACAAAAAAACCTGGAACCTTCTTTTTGTAGCCTACAAGTGTTAATTTGCGAAAGGTGCCATTGCCAGATTTCTTGTTTGAATTTATTTTAAAATATACCAAAAGAAAAAGGGTAGCCATTTCCTTCAAAACATGAATTCTTAAAATTAGTCTTTATCTGACATTTCCATCCTGTCATGTACTTGTTTATTTTTATATTTTTGCTGGTTTTTTTTCTAGGATATATCAGAAATCAATATTTGGTCCTCATTATTAAGTTGTCAAATATGTATTTATTACTTGTTATCAGTAAGAATACGTATGCAGAAAAGTCCCAAAACACACTGAAAATGATAGAAAAATAAAGATATTCCAAGTGGAATTAATTTTAATATCTGTATTTATTTATATCACTACCCACAGCAGTCCCACATTAAATACTACTATTTCAAAAGCTGCTTAAGCTGATTTCAAATTGAATTGAATGAGAAATTTCCTTCAAAAAACAAACTAAGGAAAATCAACATCTCAGTCAATCGCTTTAACTGGAGTGATAGTTTTAAAAATAATATTAAGATAACACAAAAGTCAAAACAAAACTAAAAGGGAGATTTAAAATGCATTAACTTGTTCACTAATGTGACTTTTTGTTATTTGTAAGACCATTAATGACAATGGATACATTTCTATGAAACATTTCCTAAAGGAAAAAAGCTTTATCACAAATTAAGGAAGTTTAAACTACCTTAGGGTTGCATCAAATCACATAAGCAGCCAACATATATACCTTTGTGCAAATTTCATTTTCTGTTTATTTCCTGACCTCAAAAAAGAGCTCGTTTTACAAATGTTTTCACCTAAAATCCCTTTAAAGTACTTATTTTAGATTTCTGTATATTAAAGTGATAGAAAAAGAAGGCTTAGAAGAGGGATCAATGCTATTCATTAGACCTGAAGTTCAAGAAGGGATAACAATGTAATTTATTAGAGCTTTAGTAGAGCTGAAAAAAGTGGGCAAATATTTGGGCACACAGCCTATGAAATTAAATTTGTTTCTACCTTCAGACATTCCTAATCTGTTTGCCATTTAAGTCTCAATGAGAGAATTATAAAGCTAAGCAAAACAAAACCAAACCAAGGAGTTCAGAGATGATGTTAAAACTCACATTTCCCCCAGGGATGAAGGAATTCATAGTTATCCTAAAAGTGCAATTACCTACTGCACAGTTTCCTGAATCTCTCTCTGATATCTTACGCAATCTCTTATATTTCCAAGTTTGAAAAGCATTTTTATGAGGGGCTGAATTATTTCTAGAGTAGTTAAGCCACCTACAATTCATTAAGTGGAGAAATTCAGCACACACATTGGATCTTAAGAATCACTCTTTTTTGCTTTTAACACTTCCACTGAAATGTGCTTCACAAAATTTAACAAGTCTAAGGTGAGATACACAGTCTTAATAGTCAACGGTTTGCTTTCATACTTTTGTGTGAGGTGCTTTGCAAAAGCCATCATAGTGACAATTAATTTCAGTAGCATGAAATATTCAGTGAACCCAATTCCTACTCCTTTATAAATGGCCGTTTTAGCTGAGGACTAATAACACAAGTGGCAAGCTGAATATTGAGAGCACATCTTTTCCTCCGGATATGCAGAAACCACTGAATGCTGAACTTTCTTACCCTGCAGAAATTATGTTCTTAATTTCCCGAGGTTCATTAGTAAGCCCCCAGACAGTGCTGTGTCCAGCAAATATACCCATTTGAGATCAACATCATTTGAATGAATGATCACTGCTAATGGAGGGAGATTTCCTGTGCTCCCAGCCCTCTTATTGACCCTTGCAGATGAGCTAAGCTGCTTCCTTGCCCTCCTCCAGCCCTGCCTGAGATGCCTCCAAGAGGTGCAAGTATCACTGAGGAGAAGCAGAGCTAGACAGGTAGGGGGGATGAGAGACTCCCCTCCCACACCCCAAATAAAGGAGAGAGTGGGATTTGTACGTTTTTAAGTTCTCCACCAGCAGTACAGATTGCCTGAAGAGTTAGGGCAGAAGATCTTCAGACAGCCTGCAATATAACCCAGAAATTTCACAAACATATGAATGACCAAAGAGAGTTCAGAAATAAAGAAAATAGATCACACTCTGGTACTTTTTATTCAATACAATCTTTCATAAACAACTCATGATTTGATGAGTAGATGCAGGAATTTGCATTTCTTGGGAATTCTAACATACATAATAGTATTAATAAACTCAGAGGAAGACGGAGAGCTGCAAGAGGAAAGCCAGGGCTTGTAGAATTGAAATATGTCATCGTTGTATGTTGACATAGGAACAGAAGGAAATGAAAGTAGCAAATACTAAAAATGCCTTTTTTCAATAGTAAGAAGTGGGGAGCTAATATAAAAAATTACTATTGATGGAAACAGATACGGTCAGATAGGTCCATGACCTGTGTATGTAGTACTGCCAAAACGAGAATAGTGGTGGTCTCTCTCTTTGAGGAAATGCTATGGTTCTGATATACTGAAAAGGTTTACAACACAACAGTTGTTAAAGTGCATCTGCGGCCAAATACATATGAACAATATTTTCAAATTTAAATAAAGTTGTCAGTCTCAGCTTGCACTGGAACACCTGTATGGACATCAGTATTAAAATGTGTAAAAAATGCTTTAAAGGCATATAAGTAAGTTTATCTTCCTGAATTTGAAATGAAAAGTCATTTGGATGTCAGGTCTTATTTTTCTGTCGTTCCTGATACTTTATAATTTCTTAGGCAGAGGGAAGACTACACTGTCATAGCAAAAATGGTTACACTGAGACACCTAAAGTATGCTCTAAAGAATGAAGAAAAACGCTGTTATTGCAAAACTTAAAGCACAGAATGTCGGATTTATTCAAAAGATTCCTACTAGCTGAGTGGGATCATAATGACCAAATGCACTAACATTATTCATATAGAAAAATATTTCATTTCCTAATGACAAGCTGTCTTATCAGTTTGGTGGTGATGTTGAGAATTAACAACAGCATCAAGTGATGGTTTCGTGATGAAATTTCTCTGAATTAAATAAGATACTGTAAACAGTATTTACTTCCATTTTACTTTATATCTGTGACAGGCCTAAATCCACATCTGCATGTCCCAATGCATATTTCTGTTGTCAGGGGTATTCATTCAATACACCAGCATAAGAACTGGTTTGACAGGTTTGTAGGTATCAACAGCAGCAATAGGATAAGCATCCTACATGGATGGCAGAAACACCAGCTTCACAAAATTGAATGCTTTTTTAAACTAAAATTATTTCTATAAACTGGCATCTTTTTTCTGTCTGTATTCATGGTTCATCTGTTTCTGTTTTCCAGTATGGGAAAAACAGGTAGTTCTGGGTATCAACAGTATTTACACATTTTCTGTCTCACATCCTCATACCCAGGAGACCAACAATGTTTGCGAACCTGGGAACAAGCATAGTGCATTTGTTTTGCATAACTCTCTCTTAGCATTATGCTTTCTATATTTTAACTTCCTTTATCTCTTAAGCTAAGAAAATTTCAAAATATGAAAGACAAACCGAACCCTTCAATCCAGAAGTAAAGTTTTGGAGACAACAAAACAAGACTACTATGACACTCCACTGTTCTCCAATATTCTTCAGTTCCACATTATCTCTGGATAACATGCCATTTTCCAGTATCTTCTGGACGCTGAAAAATCTTGCTAGTGCTCAGCAAATCAAAAGCAACGGTTCAAAGCTGCAGCCCCTAGAGAGTGCCATGAAGCACCTACAGCCATATCCCAGGCATTACTTGGTGAGCTTTACACCTCAATTGTTATTATCAAAAAAAGTCTATGACAATGAAAGGATTTGAAACCAAGTCTTCAAATCATACACTAATGCTTATTCACAGAAAATTCTTCACTTAAGCTCATGAGAGGAGACAAATAAGGCCCTCAATAGTCAAAATGCTAATGCCACACACATGTCCCAGAGCCTGGATGTGTTGAAAATAGAAAGGAAGTAAAAGAGAGCAATAAAATAATAAAATAAAATAAAATAAAATAAAATAAAATAAAATAAAATAAAAAGAAGATACTACTTTGAAAAGTTCTTGAAATTTTAGGTTTTTAATTGCAGGCCTGTCTACACCAGTAATACAACAGAACAACATCTTTGCCTGCTAAACCAAGTCCATCCACTATAGTGTAACTTTGCAGTTTATCCAACAGGAAACTGGCAAGGTGGTATTAAAAACAAAAATCCAACAGCATCTGCACACAAAGTGAAGCTGAGATTTTTAAGTTCCAATCAATGCATTTCCTTTGCTTCAAGTTCTATTTACTCTTGCATTTCACTGGAGTCTTACTGGGGAAGTAATCACAGGCACTACACTGTAATTTGGAATGAGAATAAGGACGTTATTAGTGAGGGGAACATGGGTGGGTTGCAGTTTACTTAAAATAAAATTGTAGAAAAAGAACTCTAAGAAACTGTATTTAAAGCCTAAAGAAATAATTCAAGTCCACAATGAAATATTTTTCATGGTAATACCTAATATTTGGCTATGGGCAAAAGAAAATGTAACTTCATTATTAAAAATCACCAGGCAAAAGAAGACAGACGAATAAGGGGCACAACTTTTTGCACATCATTTTCCTTATTTCAAAGGAAATTTGTGTGCAGAGAGGGGCCATAAAAATTCCTTTGTAGGAATGAGCTGTAACATTTTAGAACCACAAGGACCTGTGAAACTGGAAAAAAACTCAAAAAAAGCAACACAGAAATGGGGAGGGAAAGAGAGCATTTTGCACAGTCAGATGTGATTATTAAGACATGCTGAGCATGGGGAGGAGGAAGTTTTCCCTGTAAGTGATGCAGGCAGGCAGGCATCTCCCATTTCAAGCAGCTACTTTTGTCCTCGGTGTGATATTCTTGCTCCTACAGGCCACAAGGTTTGCCATCATGCTGCACTACCCTGCAAGCACAAAGTGACTAGAAAACATCTACCAGCTGTTTCAAGATCTGGAAACCCAACAGTGTGAATCTGGCACTCGAGCATGCCGCTGGGATGTCAGCAGAACTCTTAGATGTGTGTAGGTGGAAAGCAGAGGTTTTCCACAAGGCAGCCACGGAGCTAATGATGGAAAATTGTGTTGCTGGACATTCCCAAGATTGCTCTTTAAAAACAGTATACAACCAACCAAATACTTGCTGCCTCCTGTAGGTTTTCAATCAGTTTCTGACTCAAAAGCTATTACCAACACTGTGAAAACAATGTAGTTTGACTGTATATAAAGATGTGTGAAGGAAGGTTTGTTTGAACTAGGTTTTACTCATGAATTTTCAAAAAGCTGATTTTTTTTTTCCTGGGTGTTATTGGTTTGAAGTCAATTCCCGGTGGGCGAAACCTAATGGTCTTAACTTACTAAATGTACGTTAAAAGAAAGGAGGAAAACAAGAAAGACAGTGATAACAAAAATTTTAACTTGAACTTGATTCTCATTTAGACACAGGCTGGTGTATACCATGCTATCTGTGCAATGAGATATTTAACTGGGGGCAAATGAATAGTTTTCACTCAACTTAGTAACCCTGTATGGTGACAAAGGGGAGGTTGAACAGTCTTAATGCAAATAACTATGAGGTCAAGTATAAAATAAATAAGGATGGAAGCTTTGTTGTGTACAAAAGATTCCTAACACAATTTCTGCAAAGTAAAGACCATACTCCAATTTTTTCTATTGTTAGTTTCTCACACACAATTCTCAAGGGTACAAGAAGCATTACACTGATAATGAGCCTTCTTGTATATTACTGGATCTAAAAACCATTCTGGAAACCATCTGCAAATAATTTAATTTTATAACACATACAGTAGCAGCCTTTTATTTTTATTTTATATTATTTGAAGAACCTCAACAAGACCTAGCATTTTCTTTCCCAAATTGTCAGGAGTAATATGAGTTTTGGATCATTGGAACATCAGTAATGTTTAGAAATACAGGGCTGAGACAATAGTGGACAACAGCCTTTGGTTGTGATTTTTATGGAATTCCTGTGAACTATTGTAGCTCCAATGAATTTTGTAGGAGCAACAGACCAGCACCTACTGCAGGGTGATCCCAGTTCTGTTAGCTCCTACAAAATTTGTTGTTACTAAAAGCACGGCTAAGGGATTCAGGTTATTACTATTAAATAAAATAGACAGATATTCAAATATTTTAAAATGTTTTCTGTAGTCTTTTCACTAAACAAGCTAAAAAGACTTCATTTTAGAGGTCACCTGTATAAGCCTCCTTTGTGAGGAAAAATAAACACTTGGTAAACTGTGTGGCCCATGTTCACCTGCAAGGCAGAAGCAAGTTAAAAAAGGACTGCTTTCTGAAAGTGGCAATAAAGGCTTTGCTCACATGTCTTTAGTGCCACTTCATAAGTTTAAGTCTTTTCTAATTAAAAAAAAAGAACCCCATTTACTATTGTGAGATCATCTTCAAAATGTGAATTCAAAATTCTCAGAGGATGAAGCTACTTTTTAACCCCTGAATCTAATTTATTTATTTTTTAACTTTTTTATTTGAATTTCACAAGCAATTCTCACTGCTTAGTGTTAGCAATTCTCTAGACATCACTCAGTCTGCCTCTCAGAATGGAATGAAAAACGTAAATTAAAATTTTTTCACTGAATAAAGCTTGGAAAAAATTATCCAGAAGCATGTTTTACAATATTGAAATATTAGAATATTTACTGTTAAATAGAAAATATATTAACATATTAAAATGTTAGGAGAACTAAGTAAATATAATAAGAAACTACAGTAAAAAAATTAACGTAATCATGTCTCAAGGGAAAAGGTAATTAAAATGGGTATGTTCTTATGAAATGCTCTAGTCTCAAAGAAATTGTAAGGGAATAGTCAGCCAGATCGAAGACAGACTGTATTTGAATAACAAAGCTTTTGTTGCTCAGCATTGATACAATATTTAGAAACACATATTTGCATTGTCAGTTGCAAGAAAAAGCTATCTGCTCCTAAGCTACTTGTTCTAATTTGTTCTAGCTTTCTAAACTCTGGCAAATCTGAGCATTTTAACTCAACCCATGACCATTAATAAACCTGGGATTTCATTTTTATAATGATGTACTCGATGAACTGATCCTCTTTCAAATCAAAAGAATCAAGCACCTCTGAAATGACCTAAAATCTGTTCAAGTCAGTGGAAGGACTTTCATCCAGACCTCATGTCCAATTTGAAAGAATTGTAAGCAAGAGAGCTACTGGACTGGCTGCACTGAAGTGCAAAAATATGCTAAAATGGGGTGCAGAGGTACTGGAAGCACCTGCTTTTGCCTTTTCAGTAATGATACTTGAGAAATGCAGCTGACAGGGACTTAAAAACACTAATTTTCAGAAATGTCTTGTAAAATCTCTACCTGGATACACCTGGATTCAGATAATGAAAGCTTTGGGCATACGTCCCAGTTATTCAAAACTACTCCCTTCAGAAAAGCGCCTCAAGTACTCAGTCCTTATCTCCAAAGCTTTTATGAATCTGGACCCGGTACAATGAGAAAACAGCTTAAATTCCTAAGACATTGGAGATGGAAAAAAAAAAAACAATGCACTTTTAGCACGATAGATTTGTCCCTCACAAGAAGAAAATTGATTTGTCCAGAATCAAAATAGTTTGAGTTGGAATGGACCTCAAAGATCATCCAGCTCCAATCCCCCTGGAACACCCCTCACTAGGCCAAGTTGCTCAGAGTCCCATCCAGCCTGGCCTTGAACACTTCCAGGCATGGGGCATCCACAACTTCTCTGAGCAACCTGTTCCAGTGTCTCACCACCCTCACAGCAAAGAATTTCCTCCTAATATCTAATGTAAACCTATACTCTTCTAGTTTGAATACTCTTGTCCTATTACTACATGCTTTTTTTTAAAAGTCCCTCTCCCTCTTACTTGCAGGGTCCCTTCAGGTACTGGAAGGTTGTAATTAGATCACCCTGAAGCCTTCTCTTTTCCACACTGAATGAACGCAATTCACTCAGCATTTCCTTCTACAAGAGGTGCTCCATGCCTCTGATCATCTTGGTGGCCTTCCTCTGGACTCACTCCAACAGGTCCATGTGGTTTTTTGTGCTCAGGACCCCAGAGCTGGACACAGAACTCCAGCTGGGGTCTCACCAGAGTAGAACATAGGGGCAGAATCACCTCCTTTGCCTTTCTGGCCACGCTGCTTTTGATGCAGCCCAGGACACATTTGGCTTTCTGGGCTGCAAGAGCACATCACTGGCTCATGTCCAGTCTCTCATCCACCAGCACTCCCAAGTCCTTCTCGGCAGGGCTGCTCTCCATCTGTTCATCCCCCGTCCTGTGTTGATGCCAGGGGTTGCTCTGACCCGGGTGCAGCACCTTGCACTTGGTCTTGTTAAACCCCATGAGATTCCCACGGGCTCACTTGTCAACCCTGTCCAGGTCCCTCTCAATGGCAACTCATCCTTCAGGTGAGTCAACTACCCCATCAGGTTGGTGTCACCTGCACCACTCAATCCCTGTGGCTTTCTTGAATGAAAGAGGCTGATAACGTGTTCAACTAATTCCTGGAAAATATAGGCTCTATTTCAAACAAGCCTAAACATATTACTTCCCTAGTAAAAACACATAATGAAGTAAACAAAAACAAACATTTTAATGTTGTATGAAAATTCACATGCATTATTTTCGTTACAGAAAGAAAGGCAAGAACCACCGAAAAGGGGAAAAGCCATACTTATGTATATATTCCTAAGTCAGGTGGAAGAAGTAATCAAACGCCGGAACAGTTTGCTCAGAGAAGTGGTGGATGCCTCAACCCTGGAAACATTCAAGGTCAGGTTGAACGGGACTTAGAGCAAACTGATGTAGTTGGAGATGTCCCGGCTCATTTCAGGGAGCTGGACTATGTGACCTTTAAAGGTCCCTTTCGACATAAAGTATTCTATGATTCTATTCTATGATGACGTTTTTAATCTTTGGAGTTACTCTCTGAGAACGTTCTAGAGTTTACCTTTAATTAAAAGAGGGCACTTTTCTACTTCATTCTACATAAATTATTCACATGACTTCTGTGACTCAGTGATAGCACATTAACAGCTCTGTTATTTTATATAATTGCTGTACATAGGTAATCAGTGTGCATTACATTGCAGAGATAATTATGGCAGTGTTTTCTGTTGTGTGATGCTGGGAGCCTCAGCAGTGTGCTTTTGTAACATGCTGCATTTCAGGAGGACAGGCAGGAAATTGTCAAGAATTTCCCAAGGCTCTGTAGTTTTCGACAAATATATTACTCCAGCAGAGGGATTAATGACAGATCTTTCTTTTCCAGTGGCCAAGTCATGTTACTAAAATCTACTGCATTTGAGGAAATGTATCCTTATTTTGAGGGTTTAAGCAACACTGCAAACACATTTTGTAGTCTCTGTGTTATTAATAAGTAATTCACAGAGAAGTCCCTTTATCAATGTATTTTCACATATACTGTTGTCATAAACAAGTAGGAGTACATGACAAACTTTAATTTATGGATTTTAACCTCAGTAACACAGATTTTTATGTTCACATACTTGCGTGTATATAGATGACTTGGAGTTTTTTTTTCCTTTCTAGAGACAAAATGTTATAACTATTTGTTATTTGCCCAAGAATGGAAAGACTTCTACTAGCTCCAGTTTCCCTTCATTTGAAAAGTTCAGATGGCAAAATCTACCAGAAATGTTGCATTATATGCTGACATCATGCTAATGGTACCACATCACCCTAATTTATCCAGTGTTTCTTCCCTCCTTTTTTCTGCAGTGACAACTTGTTTCTGTAAGTTAATGACTGTTTTCACTGATAAGCAATTAATAGGAAATTAAATGTGGTATGTGAATTTGACACCGGATAACAACAACCAGCAACTAATGGATTAATTTCACCTCAAATCTATTTTGATATATTCCATTGTTTTAAAGTTATGTCAAATATTTACTGGAAAATGCCAACAAGGAAGACCTCATAGGTCTTGTATTCTATCCTCTTACCAGTTAAAGCTCTTTTTAATACATCCAGTACTTATATGTATCTGAGTTTATTATTTTCCTGACATCCATGTGTTCATATGCATACATTAAATACTTTTGGCTTAGCAGGCAATAACTTAGAATTTATTGAATGGATAAATAATACAGTGCACAGTGCTTAAAACACATAATTTTATTTAATGCAATTTTTTGCTACCACTTTTCTGACTATCTGTCTCCATTTATTGTGAGCAGGAGCTCTTGGAATTACAGTATCTTTGGAGATTGATAAGGTTTGCCTTGGAAGTCTGTTGGAAGGTTCTAGAGCTGAAAAATCCAAATCCCCAGGCAACAGTTTACAAAGCATGTAGGGATCTCATATCTGCCTGAGTTTTAGGCACTTCCATTGCACTCCTATTTTAAGATGAAAAATGATCACCAGTCAAATGAAAATATCCAGTAGATTGCAGTTGGGTCAGGCTAGTACAGGGCGTGACAGCTGCAGAGGGAACTCCTCATGTTTTAGATACAATTTTTTTACCTTCTCTACACCTATGAGCTTTGTAACCTGTGACCATAACTTTCAGAATTTGATCGCTTTTCACTGTAGATGTAGCACAGTGGAGTCCCCAGAACAAGCAATGACCTCAAAACCGATGACAACCCAATTTAATAACTCCCCTGGAGATCCTGACCTCCTAAAGCTGCTGCCATGTACTGATTAGGCTTTGTTTCTCCAGTACATGTTAGACAGTATAAGCAGGATGGTGGAGAATTGTTTACGCTGTGTCTCCCAAGGCTTCAATTTATTTCGTTGTGCTGAAATTGGGTTCTCTGTGGTTTACCACCCTCATATCCATCTATTGTCATAGGTTAACAAATAGCTGTTGGCTCCAGTGAGCTTGGAAGCATCGAGGAAGGCAGTGTTGGCCTTCCTGTCTGCAGGAACAGGATAATACTTTTGTGTTAGTCACAATTCTGTTGTGCCCATTATTTTAGGTAGGGCAAAACCAATCTTCCATGATCCTTCTCCTGCAGACACCCGCATGGCCAGGCCTCCAGGCTCCAGCTGCTTTATTAAGTAAGATTCTCCTCATTTGAAATAATCCTGGCATGCTTCAAAACCAGTAAATATGAATATATTCTCTCTTTTAACATCTGGGTGGATTTTTTCCTCTTTGTTCCCCTTTTGTAATCTGTTACACACCAGCTGTATGTATTCAGGGTTCTGAATGCAACATCATATTAAGACAATTTAACACATTATAAAAGCATAATAATGTTGTGGTTTCCTTCTAAAATTATTTCTAAAAGTATTGCTCATGAAATAAAAGTTTCTAACAGTGACTGGTAACATTTTTTCTTTTGTCATGCACAGAATGCAACAGTTGTACCTGTCATGTGAATTGTAACAGAGGAAAACTGCACATGGGTCTGGATGTCCTGAAAAATGAGTCATTTTTTCTTTTTTTTTAAGGCTAAAGCTAGCCAATAGTATTTATAAATTATGAGGATTATTTTAAAGATCTGTTAAATTTGGCATGCAATTGAAATGAAGAATCTTACCAAAATCTTTGAAATACTTCTTGTTTAGCAAAATCCCACTTTCATGTTATTACTAAAGAGTAAGACTTTTTGTAAAACTTAATATGTATATATAATTTTTGCACATATAGTTTTTTATGGGAAATACTTTTTAAATAATATTGGCCTATTTTGTGAGCAAGACCCTAAGTATTTTCAAATAATGAAAGGCTTTCAGCATTAGTTTTTTATCCTTAATTGTGCTACCATAAAAATTGTAGCAAAAGCAAACTGCTATTTGTATTTATTTGTATTTATTCACCATCTCTAAAACAGGTATGACTTTAATGAATAGAGACTCCAATCAAGATTGGGTCACAGTTTAGTTCAGATTATATGATCACAAAAATGAGTCCACAAAAATAGAGAAAAAATCCTCAGATTTTATGTATTCAATACGATATAAGGAAGTTGTTTATTTTTTTTTCAGAACCTAACACTATATAAGCATTTTCTGCTGGTTTACCTATAAACTGTTGTGTTCAATATCCTAAATTTTCCACTAGCTTCTAGGTGCAGAAACAGTGTCTGTATTTTATTTAATTTAATTTCAAAGGACTGGAAATAAAAATTAACATTTATTACTTCAGAAGAAAATGGAAGGATAATAGCAATGATGAGGACAGATTTCTTACTGATTCAGTGACTGAAAATTCAACAATTTTTTTCATGTTATATATTTGTGCCCTTGAAAGTCATAACTCAAAACCACATTTGTTCTGGTTCACCACACACACTTGATCTGTTGAAGCACTGACTCATGAAATTCAGGTGTGATGAGTCTATAAAGATCATTTACTATGGAATTAGGAAGACTGCAGAGCTTTTAAAGGAGAATAATTTAGGGGTGACATAACTGGACTAGAACTGAAAGACTTCCTACACCATTACCATTGTATCAAGACTAGAAGAATACATAAAAAAGACTTAGTCGTAATAAAATAGCCAGATAGTAATTTGATTTTTTTTTCGATAAAAAGTACTTTGGAAAAAAAAAAAATTTAAGTCAATAAACTGTGTTTTACTGAATGATTTCACCTCTCTTCAAGTCATAGGTCATGGTGATCAATTGAATGCACTTTTACTTTAATTGTTTTTCATGTATTTCTTTCCTAAAAAAAGATCAGGATATCAAATATGAAGTAGTTTTTATTAAGTGATGAAAGTATCTATTTTAATGTAAATTTGAAAATGGCCAGGTATCACTATGACCTTGTACCAATGTTCTGATGTCCGCTAGTTAGTGTAATATATAATGATTTAATATTACTAATTTGCATTGAAATCTTACCATGGTAAATAACATGAATAATTTTTTTTATTTTAGCCATATATTCCAGACTCAGTTCCTCTTGGCTTTTCAGACTTAATCACAACCGTTTGCTACAACACTTTTTGCATATTAAATATTGTAATTTTTCAACAGAGTACATGATCATTGCTGTGTACCCTAACTTATTAAAAAATATTGAAAAGCTGTGGGGTTTTTTTTAATTAAATGTATTGTTTTTATACGTCTACTGCTTTTACACCTCTGGATCAGTGACATACCTCTGTGTTTTGAGAACTCACATAAAAAGCTATTATTTAGCTATTATTTAAGATGTATAAGTGACAATATTCAAAATACCAATTGACTCTGTAGCTTAGAATATTCTGCCAGTTATTTTATACATATATATATATACATTTTAAATACTAGAATACTACATTTAAACATGTTTTCCATGCTGAATCATACATATTTTATATAGAGATATTTCTGAAGAATGATTCATACTAGAGGTTTTCTTTACACAGTTTTATCATGACAATCTTGCCATTCATGATGAGAGCCAGCTGGGCCCTTGACTGCATCAAAAGCAGTGTGGCCAGAAAATCAAGGGAGGTGATTATTCCCCTTTTCTCTGTTCCTGTGAGACCCTGCCTGGAGTGTCCAGCTCTGGGGCCACTGACCTAAGAAGATGTGGACCTTTTGGAGTGAATCAAAGATGATCAGAGGACTGGAACACCTCTGCTATGAAGACAGACAGAGAGCACAGGGGCTGTTCAGTATGGAGGGAGGAAGGCTCTAGGAAGACCTTACTGCAGCCTTTAAAGGGAGCTTATAGGAAAGCTGGGTACAAAGTTTTCAGTAGGGCTTGTAGCAAGAGGACAAAGGATAATGGTTTTAAAATAAAAGAGGGTAGATTCAGACTGAATAAAAGGGAAAAAAAATTATGATGAGGGTGATGAAACACTGGCACAGGTTGTCCAGACAGCTAGTAACTGCGCTGTTCAAGATCAGCTTGGATGGAGTCTGAGCAAACTGACATAGTTGAATAGGTCTGTGCTCACTGCAGGAGAGTTGGACTAGATGCCCTTTAAAAGTCCCTTCCAATTCAAACCACTCCATGATTCTGTGAATTCTTCTATGACTCTATGTTATGAGTTCCTCAATTTGTGCAGAACTGAGGCTAGACTATTCAAAGGAACTTGAGGGAATTAGTCACAAGTATAATAACAGAATTATTATAATAAATCCTTGCACATTTAATGCTAAGGGATCATCATGGCAGTGTGCAACATGGCTACTCCTATCTACACAGCAACTTCAGGGGCACAACTCAATGTGTTACTACAACAATCTTCTTTTATGTATCTGAGCAATAACTGCATTACTTCAGGTTTATTAACACAGTGGGGTAACAGCACTGTGGGGCCATAACTTGAGCTAGAAAAGAATCGTCAGCATGAAATTTTGTCAGAGGATTTCAATAATGGGATTTCTTTAACAGAGGAAGCAAGACAACATAATGTATAAGGCTTATACACCTAAATCTATCAGACTTCTCCAGCTTCATTGAAGAGACTGCAGATGCATTCTGGAGGGCAAACTCTAACCATTCCTCTTGACTTTGCAGTGCAATGACATGAGTGATTTATGGCCTGTTTAAACTGATGGGGTGAAATATTTGGTCCTCTGGGTGACCTGCTGGCACCATGCAGGTGCCCTCCTCTGGAGCTGGACATAGAGCATGTCCATAAAGCATAGTTAGTATTAGAGTGGGTAGAGTATAAGAGCTATTCAGGTGGAAAAGCTCTGACACAGAGATGCCATGGAGGGGTCAGGTTTGCTCCCTAGACAACAGTACCATCACTTACCACATGCAGAACTCTATCTTTCCATGTAGCTTGGAGTCTGGCATAATTCAGAGTACAGAGGTACTATGGCCAGTACAAAAAATAAATGGCAATTTAAGAGAATAAAATGCCAACTAGAATTTGAAAATGGACAGATTAATAGCAAAACAATCGGTCATTGCTCAAATGATTAGTAAATTGATTAGCTTAACTAGGCTATTAATCTAGTAAATGTGAAGCTTTTCAAGGTTATTCAGGAATGCTTGCTCTCATCTATCTCTTTTTTCTTGCAAATGTGACATGACTATACTCACTGGATGAATAGTTACTGGCTTACTCAACTCTGCCTCTTGAGGACTACTTGGTTCACTCCTCTAGTGAACTGAAATAAATAAGGACAGACCCTCATAAAATAAAAGCAGACAGTGACAAAAAGACCTCAACAATACTGTGTGAAAATAAACTAGCTCCCAATTCTTGCCATGAAAGCTAAAATGTAACCAAAAAGTTTGAGTATCCAAAGTTATCCAAGGTTAAATCCTTCCTTTAAGCTCTATTCAGACTGTTGTGTTTGGGTTCTGTTTAGATCTGTGTGAAATTATGTACCTATGAGCCACAATATCTTGGCAGTAAAATGAAATTAAGTGTCCATCTGCCTTAGCTTGGGCTCTTATTTCTTGTTAATAAAACTCTTCCCAGCAGAGACCTGATAAACAATTTTCATTTGCCTGCAGTTCCTTTCTGACAGATGCACACAATCTTTTGAGCTCTGCTGATCACGTTCAAATTCTTCCCAATCAAACCAATGGTAACTGAAGTTGTAAGTGTATGTAGGGACTTTTAAGAGAAAAAAAAAAAAAAAAGTCCCACACTTCAAGTGGAACGCAATGATTATCAATCATAAATCTTTAAATAATAAAAAAAAGTATCCTGAGATTATAGTGGTGATAATAACACCTTCATCCAATGTCATGAGTACAATGGGCATATTGTGAGAAGAGAAAGTGGCATGAAAACCTCTTCTCATCACATCATGATGCAATATTGAAATCTGAAACTATGCAAAAGGCCATGCCTATTGGCACCTTCCAAAATGCTTTTCCACTTCGTCAGCAGCTCAGGTCTGTCCAAGCTTCTGTATCACACTCCTTCAGGGTGTATGTATCTCCCACAGGCAGCGATCTGCCCTGGGATCTTGGAATCCTCTGCCTCCACCATGGCAGCAAACTGCCAAGAAATTCTGCCTTTAAAACAGGCAACAACACACACACTGAGCACTATTTTTAAAATCATCCCAGTTAAAGGCCTAAAATAGATACCTGATGATGATGATGATTTTAAAACTCAACAAAACAAATCAAGCACATCATAAATTGCAGACATTAAAATACTCAAATTACAGTAGAAGGTATCTACACTCCTTTCCGTTAAGTAGGCAAGATGCATAGTGTACACAGTGAATAAAATATTCTAAAACATTTCATTCATGCAGGATACAATATTGCCACAGGGCAAAATTTTAGATATCTAAGCAAATAAAATATTTTAAGTATTATTTCTTTATAAAGTCTGATTCAGGGAAGACCATGTTTTAAAATACAATAATAGACAATGAGTATTCTGTTTCTTTTAAGGTTATATGAGGCAAGTAAGCTACAATGGAAATTCAATGAGAACATAATGTTGAAACATTTAACCCCAGCCAGCAGCTGAACTCCAGAGAGCTGCTCGCTCACCACCACCCCACTCCAGGGGAATGGGTGAGAAGAATGGGAAGAGTAAAAGTGAGAAAATTCATCAGTTGAGATGGACAGCTAACGCAGGACAGAAAAGGAAGCAAAAAATAATAATGGCAAAAATAATAATGGTAATGATAATAATAGAATTTGAATATACAAAACAAGTGATGCCCAATACTATTGGTCACCACTCATGATGCCCCGCCAGTTCACAAACACAAGTCCCTCAGACAGCTTGCCCCCCAGTTTATGTAATAAGCATGTCATTACATGTTAAGAAATATCCCTTTGCCCAGCTGGGGTCCTGGCTGTGTCCCCTCCCCACTACTTGTGCCTCCCCAGCCTTCCCACTGGCAGGGCATGAGAAGCTAAAAAGCTCTTGACCTAGTATAAGCACTACTTAACAACAACTAAAAGCATCAGTGTGTTATCAACATTATTTTCGTTCTAAATTCAAAACATAGCACTGTACCAGCTACTGGGAAGAAAATAAACTCTATTCCAGCTGAAACCAGGAGATGTTTATACAATAGGAATTCTAAAAGCTAGAATGCAAACACAATATCTGTTTCTAATCGCTTTTTACTTGCAGATCTACAAAGCACACTGAAAAGCTTGAAAGGTTATGTTGTAGTAGATTAAATTTTAAATCAAGTGCATACACAGCCACTGACAAACTAATGCATAAAACACAATGAGAATAAGCAACACTGAGACTGAACTCTAAACTGCATTCTGATGTATGAATTCATAGACTCAGCACAATAAAAAAAAACAACAATTGGAAGTCCAAACTAGCTACTACATTCAAATATTGCCCCAAAATTGTTACAACAGATGATTACATCTGTGGTTCTCCGGTTTCTCTTATTGCTTATGTCTAGGTTTGGATATTTATTTGAACTTTAAAACTAAATGTAGTTTCATAACACAGTAAAAGATTCACTTGCAGCACTGTGAGCAATTTAATCCCTACAAAGAAAAGTTTGGGCTACCAGTTTTCTAGTCTAAGGATAATTTTATTTCAACGGGGAAAATCCACAGCAACTTACATGATACTTCTATACTACTGAAGTACAGTCAGGATTTAACTATTCAACGGGGTTTTTGCACTCTTCATTTTGGGAGGGTATCTCACCACTATGCAAATGGAAATTGTGTATCTCTTATCCCTTCCTCAATTATAGCAAAAAGCTAAGGAAAAAAATAAAATGCAACATTATTCAAAATTGGAGGACACTGAAAATGTGTTTTCCATGTGCTTACAGTGAAATGCATTTAAGTTTTGCTTTTAGAAACTGGTATCACCTCCCAGAAGCATGTTTAAAATAATCCTAAATGGAACATATACACAGAGAGTATTAAGGTCAAGAAAAAAACTTTTAGATCCCAGAGAAGAGTCCAAAATATGATAAGTTAGCATCAGATTAAGTCTGAAATGACAACTAAGGGGGGTTAGAAAAATCTCAGGTAAATGGCTTTATAAGCCAAGTAAAAACAGGCATCCCCTGATAAAAACATTTTTATTTTACCTCCCAAAGAATATCAGAAAACTTTTGCAAGATAGTAAGTGTATTAAAAAATGCAGTTATTGAACCGATAAAATGAGCTGAAGCTTTTTCCACTGTTAATGGAATATGCACACATTTAGGGAAAAACCATGGGACTTCGTTGACTCAGATATATTGAAATCAAGTGCACCAGCTTTTCCTTTATCTGTGCTCTTTGAGGTATGCAATATATAATCCTTATATGAATGGATCTTGAAAAATCCTTCGCAGCAAGTTACTCTTTAAGATTCAGGGTATTCTGTGGTGCTCTATTTGTACCAGTTATGAATTTTATAGGAGCACGGTAGTGGCGTATCATAGCAGAGCAAAACTGCTAACAGGGGTGGTGACGGGCTGTCAGTTCCAAATGGTACTGGCACCACGGGATTCCTGAAGTCTCTGAATCGAACCCTGACTTCAGTTGTACTAACTTAATCCTGTACGAGTCAGTTTTGTTGAGAGTGGTCAGTCTTAAGAGTCATTAGTATTAATTTAACGAGGGTGAACACTGTTGTTGATTCGCTAGTGCAACATCTCAGCTTTCCAGTGACTGCAGTTAAGTACTGCAAAGGCTTAGCACAATCTGTGCGCTGCACTTGAAGTGACAGGACCATTAGTTTGTTCAGTTCTTTCACTACTGTCAGTCTAAAAGAGTGAACAGACAGCTCTGATTGTCATGAACTGTATGATTCTGCCTCTATATCTTAGCCACTGAGTACTGAAAAGTCATAAGCTAAAGTGCTTCTATGAAAGTTGAACACGAGTGGCATAATTTTAGATTTTAAAAAATGAAACTGTTGAGTGTTCAAAAGAAGAGAGAAACTGGGGGAAAAGAAAAATACAGTCAGAGGCACTTATCCAAAGCCATGAGGCACAGGCCGTTATTTACTTAGTCTTGAAAAAAAAGAATTTTTATAGAACATAATGATTTAACTATAAAAAGAACTCTGCTGTAAACATTCTGTGATAAGAAAGAATAACTGCACCTTCCATCACATTGACGATCAATCTATAGAGACATATGTGGTATTTTACTGAAACTATTGTGCAGCATATGGCAAGGAGTTGTTGCAATTTTTCTTTCCATTGTTCCATAGATTTTACCATTTTTCTTTTTGAACAGGGAAAATTATGGTGCATTATTTAGACTCTATCGAACAGAATGAAAACTACCATTTATTTGCACAGTTGTAAAGAACTAAGAAAGAAGGTCACAGAGGGAAAGAGGAAGTAACAATAAATCAAGAAGAAAAGTAAGAAAATTTCAGTCAAGAGATGAACTATTTATCCTAAGCCATACATAAAAAAACCCAATTAATTTCCTGTCTAAAACATGCTTGAAGACACTATAAGATTGCTAAGTAATGTGATTGCTAACACTGGAATTAATTATACATTGATCAGACTTCCTAGAAAGAATGGACTGCCATGAATTGTTTTAAGATATATGAAGTTTGAAAAGATAAAGATGGCTTGTCTAGAATTCTTTTTAATCTGTCTAGTCATCACAGCATCTTATGAAAATAGCAGTGTGTGGGATGAAGAAAGGCTTGAAGAAGCTGTGGCATTACTAGAAGTTGTAGGCAAGAAAAATTGGAGGAGATTATTAATTTTCTGAGGAATGTGAATGTTCTGTCATATATATGTGTGTATATCTACATAGTCACAAGCACAGAGATGCATACTGGAAGGCTAATGTTCTAGGCCCAACTCCTGGTCATCACGGGGTTGAAGTCTTTTGTGAAATTGAATTGTTATGGGCATGAGAGTATGGACACTAGGACTGTTCTAATTTTATTGTTATGGACTGCTGTGGGCACAGTTTAAACCTGAGGACAGGCTGTTGATTAAGGCACAGAGTTTTTGGGTTACCTGTTTCACAAATGTGGTGAGGCTGTGTCACAGTCAGCTAAGAAACTGCGCTGATACAGGACCGACCATTCCCCTTAACCTTTTGCAGTAGGGGATGGCACCAGGTTGTTTTCACGGCATCCTCCATCCATCCAACCCAGACTAGCTCTACAGTTGCCACCTTTTGACTTGTAACCTCTCTCAGAGCCCTTGTGCCCATCAGCTGCCCACAGACATTGGCAATGACCTAAGGCTATGTCCCCACGTGAGCACAGAATCAGACAGCAACACCCAATCCTCACTTATGCATGTTAATTTTTGTTAATGCTAACCAACACTGTGCCATGGTAGCTCCATTGCAATGATTTCCATTTCTCTCCCCTCTACACAGGCTGAAATTCACTTCCCCATCAGCCTCCCACTGCTCACTTTTTCTGGAGCCTCACTATGGCAGTTGTTTCTCTTGTCTCACTTTATCTTTTTGTCTGAGAAACATCACTTTCCTGGCAAATTACCTGACATCATAGCTGGGTGCCCAAAGAGGTGCTTGCTCTGTTGGAGCTTGAACAAAAACCCTGAAATGTGCTTGTCTTTGCTGAAATCCTAGGAAATGTCTGTCTACATCTGACCTGCTGCACCTAAATATCTGTAAATTTGATTAAATTTTCTTTCCTCATACTGAAACACTGTATATAACTGCTTGGAGCTGTTAACTTTACACCAAGGGGTTTTTTCTCCTTCTAGTCTTTAAGGCTTTGGACCTTTAGTAGTTTTAAAATCCAAATGTACGATGAAGAACAAGTATATGAAAGGATAAATCAATGGAGTTTATTACCACTTTTGACCACAACCTCAGAAAAGAAAAAAATCCAGAACTCTAAAACCAAGGATTTTGATTACAAAGCATTTATATGACTAAATTTCACAATACAAACATATAGAAAAGAAAATCTCTTCTTAAAGTCTTCTTTTTTTTTCAGAGTACTGGAAGCTTTTAGACCTTTGCTTCTTGAAATAATACAGGAGAATAGGAATAAACCCTAACTTATCAATGATTTTCGTTGTCTAAATAAGAAAAACAGGAAGGAAAAATAAAAGTAAAATATTTGGTTTTCATTACTCTTACTGAGTTTCAATGTAATATGTACTATAAAGTCAGAAGCTCAAACCACGTTGTCAGCCTATATACAAAAAACCATGAGGATGGTTACTGGTCACTTTGCTAATTACACTTACACAGTCTTAATAAAATAGATAAAATTGGGTTTATCATTAATTTTAATAGTAATTAATGGTGCATGATTGCATGTTATGATCGGTTTGGGTTTTTTTTCATTTTGTAAGATCAATACTCTTTGCTGGTAACTAGAATAGATAGTAGCAGAATGAGACTCAAATGAAGAAATAGTCCAACTTCTAGAAGGGCCTGGATGGGAAGTCATATGAGGAGTGACTGCGGTCACTTGGTCTGTTCAGCTGGAGAAGAGGAGGCTGAGGGGAGACCTCACTGCACTTACAACTTCCTTGGGAGGGGAAGAGCAGGGGCAGGCACTGATCTCTTCTCTGTGGTGACCAGTGACAGGACCTGAGGGAATGGCCTGAAGTTGTGTCAGGGGAGGTTTAGGTTGGATATCAGAAAAAGGTTCTTCTCCCAGAGAATGGCTGGGCACTGGAACAGGCTCCCCAGGGAAGTGGTCACAGCAGCAAGCCTGACAGAGTTCAAGAAGTGTTTGGACAACTCTCTCAGCCACAAGACATCACTCTTGAGGGTGTTCTGCACAGGGCCAGGAGTTGGACTTGATGATCCTTGTGGGTACCTTCCAACTCAGCATAGTCTGTGATTCTACAATTCTCTACATGCCTGCATATTAGCCAGTTAAGAGTCCTGTCAGATGTTTTTCAACTGTTTTGATTCCTTAGTGTGGGAAAGTTGATGATTTCTTTTTGTAAATATTAAACATTATATTCAAGATAAAATAAACCAAAATAGAGGGCTTCTAACAAGAAAATATTTAGAAATGCAAGCATTCTTCTGTTACAGAAGAAGCAAGATGGCCAGAGCTATTTAACTGAGAAAGGTGATGCAGATGCAGCTAGGGCAGCTGAAATTTTTACGTCTGAGCTTATCTTGTTTTTAATGAATAATGTGATACTCTAATTTACCTCAATGCAAGTTTTCTCAAGTGCTTTCCAACAGACACTATCATTCCTGGAAATTACAGTCAAGAAAACTGCTGCTTCAGCAAATTAGCAGATTTATGAAGTCTTCTAGCAATTGAGTTACTTGCAGATTGATTACTGATTGTCCCAACTCGTAGTTTAATGGGTCTGTGACCATAACAACCTTACAGATATATTATTCCGGGTCCTCCTGCAGTCTCAGTCTCAGCATTGAAAGAGACGACTCAGCAGCCAAGTTAACAGACACAATCCACCAGGTTCCTAATGGATGTTTTGCATTTCATATTGTCTAGTCCTATGCCTGAGGTGAAGCAGCATTCCTGGAACAGTTTAAGGGAAAGTCAGCTACACTTTATCAGAGAATTCACCCAAAAGCTTAAAAAAAAAACAAAAAAAGTTTTTGAGATTGAGGATTAGGGGAGACTGCATGGAAATATATTTGGTTTTCATATACTTGCAAAGCCATCTGCATAGGCCACCTTAGGGAAGAGCGTGGTAGTCTTCAGCAACAAGAAAACATGCTGAAAAATGTCTTGAAGGCTCCAGAGCATGACTCTTTAAAGAGATGACAGCTAGGTAGCAAAGCGGGCTGCAGTTTTCTCGGCCTCTCTTCACCTTATCCACAAAAAAAATCTCCCAGCATCTTGCAGAAAGTTCTGATAATAATGAAGATAAAAGTAAAACACCCAGTCTTTTGGTCTTTCACCTACAGTTTGCAGAAGTGGTGAAGAAATAAAGGAATTAGTTTTTACTTATATTTAGCAACTTCTAAGGGAGGTTCAGTGAATCATCAGCTGCATTTCAGGAGAGTGTATCTGAAGTGCTAATGCCAGGGTGCAACTTCTGACACTTCAATTTTTATTCAGTGCAGAAGGTGTTATTTTTTTTTTTTTTAATTCTTCTAAACTGTGTTGAGATTAGAGGAATGCTTCAAGGTGTGATTATTTCTGAGCTTTGGTCAAAAGTCTCACTTCTCAGGTTGAAGTTTTTCAACCCTCCTTTGCCAGTAACAGGAACCCTACGTCCAGTATTAACAGGATGACAAATTCCCTGAAATGTTTCTAGAGGAAAATAATGTTTAACCAGGAAGGTATGAACATAGCTTTGTCTGAGACAGTCTTTTGCAAAGTGTGAAAGACTGAAAACTCTCATTATGATCACCATTTGCCCAAGCCAGTCTGATTAACTCAGTAGTTAGAAGCAATGCTTTTTGCTTTTATATAGGGCTGACATCAACACAGTGTAATTTCAGACTAATGTACAAAGTGCAGTAAACATCCTCCTTTTCTAAAAGTGCTTCTTTGCTGCAATGCTGATTCAGCTCCTCTAATTCTATAGGCTGAGTACATGCAGTCCAAGCTTATTTGGGATAATTTACATTAAAACAGTTGAAAGGGATAGAAAACAAAAACGGTAAGATTCCTACTGGGACTAAATAAGGGGTTTTTTTCTGGACCCCTAAGGTTATAAATTAACACAGCTCCAGCTTCTGTAAAATAGCACCCAACAGTCAGTATTTTAGAAACACATCAGCATATTATATCACTTCCTCAAGTCTGTACTTGATATGATGTTTTAAGGTAACTTCAGAGTAGAATTTGCAGATATGTTCAGTTAATTGCATTAATTAACTGCTGATAATATGGTATTAAATAGCAGTAGAAATGTTACATAAATAGTTGTTCAAGGACACATCTTTTCCTAGGGCTTCACAAGACAAACTAGACTAAACACCACACTAGAATAACACTGATGTCTTTTTTGGAAACTTCTATTTTAGAAAATAAAAAATCAAACTGTAAAATCATTTCATAGAATCACAGAATATCCTGAGTTGGAAGTAACCCACAGGATTACTGAAGTCCAGCTCCTGGTCCTGTACAGATCAGAGCCTTCCCCTCATGAGAAAGGTATAGACCTCAGTCTCTTCTTCTCCAGATTGAACAAACCAAGTGACCTCAACTGTTCCTTGTATGGCTCACTCTTTGTAAATATTTTGAGATAAGGAAATCCTGTATGAAAAATGAATTTTTTGTGTATCTGTAAACAACAATGAAGTAGCTATATAGTCCTATATGATAATTAAAGAGAAGCAGCTTTTCATTCAGGTATAAGAAATGACACCACCATTTTCTGTTATCATCAGATAAATGACCAAGTTTTTCACAGGTGTAGGATTTTCTGTATCTGTTTAACTAACGGAGGATTACCATATACAAAAGCCATTGTATTTTTAATAATAATAATGCAATTAAACATCTCTCAGCTGAAGCAGTACCCAGAGGTATTCTTGTTCATTTCTGAAGACTTTATAGCAATCTTTGGACCACTTCCGTCACCTGGTAACTATGCAAGTCATCTGGCTACTGTGTTTCAGTATTGTGTGTTCCACAAGAAAGATACTGGAAGAAGTTTAGAGGAGGTCCAAAAAGATGATTAGTGGCTCAGAGCATGTGATCTAGGGAAGTTGAGAGAGAAGTTTGTGCAGCCTTTAGAATAGAAAGATAAAGAAGGAAACAGCCCTCAGCTGCCTGATGGGAGCTGATGGGGAAGAAAGAGGAAGACCCATCTCCTAAACGCAGAGTAAAAATGCATAATTCATTAGAGAAAAAGTACAACGGGGTGCTCAAGCACTGGAACAGGAGAGGTTGTGAAGTCCCCATCCTTGGAGGCATTCAACACTTGACTGAACATGACTTTAGACAGCCTGATGCTGGATGTAACTTCAGTACACAAAGCTGTTTCTACTTTGACTGGGCATTGCACCTCCAGAGATCCCTTTAAACCTAAATTATTATACAGTACTTCGATTTTTCAGAAAAAAAGAATTTTAATTTGTCTTTTTAGCCCAAAGGATTAGACTTGGTACTTTTTTTTAATAGGGAAGTGTTATAAAATCAGCCTAGAAAAAAAATTTTTGTTAGTGGAATTGAAAACCTGAAAATATTTTCAGCTTTCACTCATCACCCCTTTTTTCCTTTAAAGGTACATTTCTCTAATAGTATCACTGGTGGTGATATTTTCATAGCACAGCAAAACATTTGTAACGACCAAAACATTTTATGGTAAAAAAATTACGGAGGAAAAAAAAAAAAATCTTGTCACTTTAGGCATTGTTCTGAGTCACTGGAAATATTGGTATTCAAATTTTTCAACAGTCCAGCCAAAATGAGGAAACACTGAAAGATTATTTGCATAAATTATATCCTCCTAGGCTTAACATAAAATGTAAACCCAAGAAACAGTCTCCTGCAGAGCTGCTTTTATGAACAAAGTTTTGCAGGTTGTTTTAACAGTCAGTGAATTCCATTTCTGAACTCAAGAACAAATTAATGAGCATGCAGGTTTTGCACCACTGCTTTTCAGGCAAGCCAAAACTGCCTCAGAGAAACAATGGCAAGCCAGATATTTTTAAAGAAGATGCAGCATTCCCCTCAACTCCCAGATGTCCTGAGTCCAGATTTCCCTACATAAGCTAGTGTAGAAGAAAGAGTGTTATCATGAGCTACAGAAGCTTATTTCACCTATTGGTCTCTGCACATTGTATGTTCCTTTCTTTGTTGAAGACTGTTCAATGCATCCTATGGATTTTAGTCTTTCTGACACAGATGGGGCTCATGCTGCACCAATTCTGATGGCCAATACAGAGCCCAGTGTGACAGTCAGCAATCACTAACTTCTGAAAAAACCTAAACTGCCAACAGAAAAGGCCAGCAGTGGAGATAAAAGTACGGACAGGAATGAAGAAGGGAAGAGCGTTAGTGCATATCCATAGAGTTGCAATCTAATGTAAGTGAGCCCCGTGTTCTCTTTTGCCCTGGAGCCAGAGAGTCCTGCCGAGCTACCAAAATCCCACTAGTGACCAATGGTAATAATAATTGGCATTTGCTGCACTACAACCAAATGCTCTCTTTTCCAGATTACAAAGGCTGCCCTCCTTGGTGCAGAAAACCTTTACCTGACAACCACTGCCAGACCTACACAGGATACAGCCTCAGTTCTTGTCAGAGATGGTTTAATGAACTTATGCGTTTACCTCTTCATCATACCAGGCCACCTGATGGTGGAAGAAAACAAAAAACCATCCAAATGCCTGGACACTGAGCTTGGCATGACATTATGGATCACTTCCAGAAGAGCTGGGCAGAGGATTGCACTGTGTGGTGCAGGAATGACCTCTGCAAAAGCTCAAGATGTGTAGGGAGGAAGAGGGAGATGGTAGCTCTGGCATCTCAGGGCTCCATCCGTGATCTCCTGACACTGGGCAAATCCATGTTTGAGGTGGTGACATTCAGCTCCATCTGACACAAAACTCTTAGCTTGAGTTTCCATGCGCTCACCCTGCTGTCAGTGCAAAGCCTGGAGCTCTGCCATATGGGAAGGAGGAGCCCATTACACTGGGAAAATCATTTTCATATCTCCAGAAGCCAGCATTTCCCATACCGCAGGGAAGAGCATTGGCCATATCTCTTCTATTCATTATTCTAAATGGCACAGAAAAGAAAGCAGCTTATTATTCAGCATTCCATTTTTACAATTACTGCCATTTTAACTGACCAATATATGCCATTTTGTCTAGGTTGTGGAAGGCAAAAATCTGAAAAACATAATGCATAAAGTAGGTATTTTGCTTTAATATATGCTAATATTAGAAAAAAACCCCATCCTCATCTAAAAAATTTTACAGGTCAGAAATGTCAAAAAACAGTGAGGAAAAGAAAACAGCATTTACTGATATTTTCTTTCATGGTTTCATTGTTTTTTCTTGCTGTAATTATGAGTAGAAATTCTCCTTTAAGGGGAAAAAAATTCTTAAATCGTAATATACTTCCATTAGCTAGGGAAATCAGAGAAAAACTTAAATTGTCATTGCTATGGAATAAAAGGAGAAAGTAAAAAGGATCTCTGAGTTTTGTGTTTTAATATATTCATTGTAATTAAGCAAAAAAAAAAAAAAAAAAAAAAAAACCTTGTATTTGGAACGTTGTAACTCAAATGGGACCAAGTCAAACTGCTAGTTTATTAGCCCAAAACACACTGAAGAGAGAGAGGTGTGCAGTTGGTGTCAAATGCTGCTGGCATTCTGTCACATTTATAAGTCTTAATTTACATATATGCACCTACTTGCACTTTATGGGTGTGAAGGTCAATTATTGCAAGCATAATTAACATCTTACTGCCAAAATTTGTTAAGCTATTAAAGCAAAATGAAGATTTGAATAATAGAACATGATAACTAGATGCTCTATTAAAGGATGAGTAATAAAATTTCGGATCTGAAAATCTTGGCTCATTTAGAATACTGTTGGTTTCAAGAAAAAATATTTGACTTAATAAAATCAAAATTAATAGAACTTATGGAATTCTGTAGCATAACTGAGGGCAGGGAAAAAGGGCATGAAACTCATACAAATTCATATGATGTAAGCTTAAAGAAAATATTTCACCAAGTAAAGAAACTGATACACATCTCTGAACAGCCAGAGGAGTGGAGGGACTCTCAGGGGCCACATTTCAATACCTGCAAGGTGGTAACTAAGAAGACAAAGCCAAGCTCTTTACCCACATGCTTCATGGCAGAACAGACAACAGTCATTAACTGAATTTGGGGGAGGTTCCATCTGGACATAAGGGGGAAAAAAGCCACTATGAAGTTAATTAAGAAATGGAGCAGGGTCCAGCAAGGTTGCGGGAACTCAGTCCTTGGAGGTTTTCAGGATGTAATTGGATAACCCTGCTCTGATTTCAGTGTTGACCCTACTTTGAAGAACAGGTTGGTACAGAGACCTCATGAGGCTGCTTCCACTTCAGCAGTTCTGTGACACATGATCATGGTGAAAAATGAAAACCACGCTGAAATTTCTGTATTGAAAGAAAGTAGATGTAAACTATGTCTCTCTTGACAACGGAAGCACTAGCAGTATTTATAGCCACAACTTCTAAAGCACCTCTTAGAAATGGTAAATAAACTCCATGCCTGAAAGAAGGAATAAAAATCAAAGGTCTGCATCTGAGATGCTGAATGAGGAGTAGGCGTTTAGACAAATTAATTCACATATATTCATAATATAACTGTATCATGTTTACTGACTTTAAAAAATCCTTAATAGCCACTAAAATTTTACAGAGTGAGAGAAAAAAATTAATAGTAAGCAATTAAAAAGGCATTTTATTTTTTAAAGAAACCAAGTAAAGCTGAATTTAGATCTAAATGGCTTTTCAACTCGAAGCCCAGTGAGAAATTCAAAATAAAATTATCTGTAAAATCTTGGTTTTGCTACTTTGGAAGAATATTTAAACATCTTTCACTGATTAAGTATTTTCTCCCTGTAACATGGCTCAGCTATTTGGGCAACAGGATCTACCTGTGCTGCCAAAAAAGGAATACCAGTTTTGTCATAAGCATGAAATTATATGAGGATGTCAGAAGTATAAAAACTGATGTCATGAAAAATAAAGGGTGTTGCTCACAAGCCATAGAAATCAATGAATCATTACAGTTTAGTGTCTCCAGAACACAAACCATAATGGAGTAAGTAAAGAAGTCTGGATGAATCAAGTGTAGAGATGTCTGTTCCATACGGCTTCATTCAGTTATTACCAGTTGTTGCTTTGACTCCAACATCACTTGGACTAATCGAACAGAAAAAAGGGAAGATGCCTCATTGCCCCTGACAGTTTTGAGAAAAAGGGCAAAACACTTTTTTTTATACACTAGGCATGCAAAACCTTTTACAGAGAACTCTGAGAGTAAGAACACTAGTCACAACAGCAGCTGCACATCTGAATGGAGTTCACACACAATGTTTTGAGCACTGTAATCCATTCTACTGCAAGTCATGACTAAGATAAGTATTTTCTGTCCAAATATCACTTCTCCAAGTAAAAAAAAAAAAAAGAAATGTTGCATACCCTCTGGCCAAAAAGATGACCTGAACAGTTGAACTGGTTTGTGATTTCAAGAGAGAAGTAGGATTGATAGTTAGTTAGCTTTTCAAATTTAAAAAAAAAAAACAAACCAAAAAGGCAAGTTGATCTCTAGTTACATTAATAATGTTACACTTATATGGAGACTGTTAAAAAGGCCATACATAGATACACTTTCCAGCTAAACTGAAAGTTTTTATTTAGTCTTATATTAAGCAACTTATAAAATATTCTCAAATTGAGTTAAAATTCTATCACACAATGGCTGCAGCTGGTGTTCAGATGAGGAACTATTAGGAAGCTTTAGGAAGTTCATAGTGGAATATAAATACTGCAGAGTACTATGTGAAGGATATAGCTATATCTGGTCCTTCTTCAAAAATTTAGGAAAAGCCCATTGACAAACTAGAGATTTTCAGTTGAGCAGAAATTAAAGAAAAATATTGCTAACTGCTTGTCCTAGATTTTATGGAAAATAGATCTTACTAAACCTGTTTGCACCCTCTGTTGAGCATATGACTTTGGCTGACAAAGACAGCTGTCAAATGTAAAATATGCAGGCTCTGAAAGGCTATTACATATGAACCAGTTAGAAAATTAGCACTGTTAAATAGCATTAAAGCATAGATGTAACAAAGAACTGTCTAGACAATAAATATAAGAAGTAGTCAACAGTGGAACAACATGATTGGAATGAAAATGTCCTTAATGCAGATTTGTAGCTACAGCAGCACGTCCTGCACTACTGAACCATTTCATGAAATCCTTTGAGATACATAAAGGTGCTTCTGATGAAAATTTTGGAAGACATAAGGATTAATGTGGTTAGGAATACCAAAGACTGAGTTGTAGATGTCCACTCCTGCAAAAGGCACAGGATTCCCTGACCCAGTGAAAGCGCCTCCTTCTGGATATTTTTGGACATCTACCTCATTGTAAGAGCCACTTAATTTTTTTAGCCAAAGGAGAGAAATAGGCACTTTTAGATGCCCATGCTAGTTCAGATTAATAACACCCTAAAAGTGCCTATTTCTCACGTCTGGTCCTAAAGAAAACACAGCCTTACTCATGAAATTGAAGGTACTCCTATTCAGTAATTTTTTTAGCACAAAGAAGTTGTATATTTAGATCTAAAGAAAATAGGTAAAGTCTGTGGAAAGGCAAGGGGTTGAGTACTGGAAAACAGGGACTCTGGAAATAATTGAAGACTTGTGATAAACCCCTACCATGTTTATGAAACATGAAAACCATGACAAACTGGACATGAGTTGGCAGTGTGCGCTCACAGCCCAGAATACCAGCTGCATCCTGGACTGCACCAAAAGCAGCATGGCCAGCAGGATGGGGGTGGTGATTCTGCCCCTCTAGTCCACTCAAGTGAGGCCTCATTTGGAGTGCTGCATCCAACACTGAGGTCTCCAGCAGAGGAAGGACGTGGACCTGCTGGAGTGGGTACCGGGGCAGCCATAACAATGATCAGAGGGATGGAGCACCTCTGCTACGAGGACAGGCTGAGAGAGCCGGGGTTGTTAATTCTTGACAAGAGAGGGCTACAGGGAGATCCTCTTCCAGCCTTTCGGTATATAAAGGGGGCTTATAAGAAAGACAGAAACAAACTGTTTAACAGGGCCTGTAGTGACAGGACAAGGGCAACAGTATTAACTAGAAGAGAGTAGGCTTAGACTGGAATTCAGGAAAAAAGGTACGATGAGGGTGGTGAGATACTGGAAGATGTTGACCTATAGAAGTTGTGGATACCCCATCCCTGGAAGTGTTCGAGGCCAGGTTGGAAGGGGCTTTGAGCAAGCTAGTCTAGTGGAAGGTGTCCTTGCCAAGACCAAGGGTGTAAGAACTAGGTGATTTTTAAAGGTCCCTTCCAACCAAAAGCATTCTTTGATTCTGATGCACTGCTTGTTTTGGAAAATTTAACTTAATCCCCAGATTCAAATTTGAAGGGCAATAGATCCATTTAGTAGCAAAGGGCAGTACAGAAGCAGTTTTACTTCAATATATTGAACCATAACTCCAGTGCAGGGATACTGCATAAAATTAAAGTGCCTACATTTTAATAAGGACATTGTAATTTTCTGTTTATGGCCTTGATTTACAACAGCAGGACTAATATTTATAATATATTTTCTAATAATATTCTCAATTTTAATAAAATATTGTTAATTATTAAAAGAATATTTTGTTATTATTTTATAATAATATTATAATACATTTTCTGAGGAAAAAAAGCACTATGAAGAAAATACATATCAAGAAAAATGTGAGATAAAAAGGAGGTGAATACAGAAAATGCGCTACGCCACCTGGATAATGTTTGACATCAGCAAAAGCAAACAAGAATCTGAAGGAATATACGTTCCCAGTTATAATTATACATAATACAGACACCTAGCGTAATGAACAATTCTGTTGTTGAGTTTGGATTCTAATTTCCTTCCTAGTCCCCACTTTTTCAGTTACTTGTAACATTCTATTTCCTTTTGGCAGCATCACATCCTTTCTCTCTGACTAATACATTAAGAAAGTTCCTCTCACTGATTTGTCCTGAAAGTATTTCACTCAGGTGGAAGATCCTTTCAGAAATCACTGGAATAAAGACGTCAAACTAAACGAGAAGAAATTTTGTCCAATTCCACAAATATTTTCAGGGTATAAGCCTTAATATTTTCAGTTCTTCTGGCCCATGGAATAGCTATATATAAACTATAGTAAAATATCAGAGAGCTTTGGTTTATTAACTACCACAGCTGTTTCTCACTATTATGTACCTGACATGTTCATGTTAAAATAGTGTCCTAGTTTTTCTGGCCGCACTGAAGGGAGGATGCACTGTGGCATCCTGAGGTGCCCAGTGGCCTAGACACACCAAAGGCTGAGTGGAGGTTGATGTAAGAATAGTCTATGTTTATGAAAATGATCTGAAAATTGTTAAAACTTTATTCCCATGTCTTGGAATATAGAACCACATGGACTTTTGGGTATATTATATAGACTAGCCACTAGACTGAGAAATTGTATCACTAATTTAATCTTGAAATCTCACTAAGGTGAATATTAAATTATATCTCCTTATCAATTCACCCATTAGGTACAAGAGTAGTAAATTAGAAATATTTTAATTTACTTATCCTTTGGAGAATTGGTGGTGTGTGGTTTTTATGAACTTTCTCACTATGAACAGACAGCATACACAAGCAATGTATTCTGAGTGCCTTCCCAGGATTAAAAAGAAATAGTAAGTCTGGGTGAGATTTTGCAGTTGATCAAAATCTCCCTCAAAGACAGAATGACACTATCAGGGAGCAGAAATTTCAAATTAGATGCTCATAACACACTGCTGAACTGCTTTGATATCTTCTCAATATAGAGGCTAAGATGAATATTGCTCTTTGAACATTTGAATACATATTAACATGTGTCTTCAGTGACAAATTTGGACAGCACCACCCCCCCTCCTGTTTTATGATATACGCAGAGGTGTCAAAGAATATATGAATATGTAAATATATTGATAAAAGAACACTAAATGTTTTGGGTATCTGTACAGCTATAACTAATGTAAAAATTAAGTGCTTATTTAGCTGACAGCAAACTTGTGTATAAATCAGTACTTAGGCAGAATGATACTTACTGTCTGAGTAAGCATAAAGGGGATTAATAAGATTTTGTCACAATTTTTGGTCATAAGTCTGTCACAATCAATGTATGTTGTTATTTTAATTATTATATGTGAAACCAAAAAATGCAGCAATGCCCAAATACAAATAAATGAGAAACAATTTGCTGTCAAGAAAAATAAGCACATGAACAATGAACATACTTAATCTGGGAAGAAACTTTCATCAAGATCTAAAGCATAACTTAGGAGGAAGATGAAAACCTCAAATACTATCCAGCAGTGGAGCTGGACAGTTGAGTGGAACAGATTAAGTAGTGCACATCTGGCTGAAAACATAACATATTTAACACGGCGTTAAATAAATAGAATTTCCAATAGAAGTTCAATTCAGTTAAAATATTTTGGTGCATGGGATATGTGCATCTGATATGCATGCATTTCAGGTTATTAGACCAATTTTCATTAGCAGACACTATATCAGTATGCTTTGGAGCGCTAGAAAAGGCTTACTGTGATTCCTTTTCTGCATCTGTATTTAATTTGACATCAGAATTAGCATTGATTTTTTTTTTTTAACTTCATCACTTTCACAATATGCTTCCACCCAGGATTGTTTGATCACCTTGCCAGAGTGAAATGTGTATTTTGTTTACCGAGTTGAACATCAGCAAAGCTAAAATAACTCAAGAATGCTGTTGTATGCTGACTAGTGGAACGAGACACATGAGTGGGCAAGGAAAAGCTGTGGAGAGTCCATTTGCCCTGGTTAGTGGTGTGGGAGGGGAACTGGCTCTCTTAGCTCAGTGCCAATGCAAACACAACAAAGCTGTGCTGTACATGGCATTGCTCTCATCATTGGCTCTGGTGCACAGTTTCCTCCAGGAGACTGCTAGGAATGAGGTATTTAACATGCTACCATTTTTTGAATATTCTTTTTAAAAACATACAGAAAGTATTTCTAAATACTAAAAAGTCATTTTGTACAGAAATAGAGGTTCAGTAATCACTAAGTATATACTGAAGTCAGCGTAGTGCAACGTCTCTGCTGACTTTTTGGAACAACCAATGTCACCACATTAATACAAGATGAAAACAAAGGACAAGACTAGAATCAGCCATCAATTGGAAGGTCTTAATCTCCTATATATAGTATGTATGAAAATCTTGAGCTTTATGACAGCAGTGACTAATTTTAAGTGAACAGTTTATGGATGTAAGCTAGCAAAGCTGCAAAATTCAGCAACACTCTACTGAACCTGGTTTAGTACACAATGTAAAATTTGTGCTTACTCCACAAAGCTATTTATGCTTCCTCCACATTAAATACCCAAGGACCCATAAAAATTCTGCTTTTAATCTGTGGGACACTCCTACTTCTAAAAATATATTTGTTCACCTGGTAAATCAGGATTTAAAGTCAAAGATTCAAAAAATTAAACTGGATAGACAGAATTCTCTTATAAGAAACTGACACTACTTGTCCAAAGCCTTAGACTCTATTTTTTATCATGATGAATTTCAGGAGAACTGAGGCACAATCTTCTGAATGTGTCTTCTACAAACAGGTTTTCAAAATTTTCTCTTTCATTTGGAAGCAGAATGCAAGCTTTATTTGACCTAAGACGTGCACTTCAAATAATACACACAGTCACATCTTTTCCCATCATTTCCATTGCCACTTAATTCTTCATTCGATTTCAGATTCTCAGATCTGTAAATGAAGTGCAGTAGAAAATTTCTGCAATATAAGCTTGTAATAAGGATGTATCACAAGCTCAAAACAAATGCTTCAGGCATCAGATTAGATGATTTATAGTAGCTAGGTTTTAATAGGCTCAAGCCTTAAGTCACTTAGTTTGCCAGCTTCAAATGCAAAAAATTGATTATTGGATAAAGTTCAGGTCACAGTTTTCAAAACTTTTTTTTTTTTTTTTAACAGAAAGTTCATCAGCAAAAGGCTCTGGATCATTCTGCATTATTTCTCCTTCCACCAGGTGACTGTCTCAAGTAAAGACAGTAGAGGACTGAATTCCAAATTTGCCCTCCCATTCAGAGTAATTATGCTGAACTAAGGAACTCCTTTACCAGTATAAGGCTACATACTGATTTACCTATGGAACAGCCAATCTTTACACAACCAACAGAAAGAACCAGCCTAACTTAGGAGTGTCTCTGAACAATGCTCTGCAAGCCTGTGAGGATACATATTTCTCTCCACTCCTAAGAGCTTTGGATTGACAAGCACTTGGTTAATCACCTGTATCCAAAATTAAAAGAAGCAGCCTGTCAAATTATTGTGAGGAAATAATTCAGCTGGTTTGTGAATATATTATACAGCTGTAAAACCATTGTTTTTAATAAGCAATATTCCAGCCTATTGAATAATGTCAAATGCAAGAAACTCCGGTATTATATATGTGACACCTCTTAACTTCTTACAAATGCTTGCACGACATTGCAACATGGAGCACTATGCCAAAGCTGTGTCTTATTTTGAATATTTATTTCAACCAACCAAATGCTCAATGATAGGGCTTCATGGTATTCTGTACTAGAAGTAACTTAGAAAAGTTAAAACATATTTATTTGTAGCAACAGCCTGTTTCCTTACATTAGCATAGGCTGTGTACTACAACTAGACCCCCTGAAAAGAAAAAAAAAAAGTATATCAAGGACACGAGTTCTCATGTACTTTTAAAAATAGGAATCACATCAGTTTTGAGTTCTTCAATTCACTAGTACTGAAGAACCACAGGCAGCTGCTTGGATAAGGAATTATTTGGGTTATTTATCTGGAATGTGAGATGCCTGGCCATGCTTATAGATAGAAAGCAGTCTGGTTTGGGAGATTTGAAAATACATATAACACCAGAAACAATAAAAATGCCCTGTACGTTAATTTTTCAGAAACAGTCCCTTTACATGAACATGTTGAGCCCCCACCTACAAAGCCTACTTTTTACCTCGAGTAATTAATTATTAAAAAAAAAAATATTAAAGAACATTAAAAAGTAATGAGTTACATCATATGAAGACATAGGAAGGACAAGATACACAACACACACTACCCTAAGGCATAAAGAATTTCTGTTTGCCTCCTAACATAAACATTAAGACAAGATGAAAAATATATGTATTGCTGCAGTTTATGGGGTCTCTTTGTGTCATATCACAGAAGCACAGATTATGCCAGATTGGAAGGGACCCACAAAGATCATCGAGCCCAACTCCTGGCCCTGCACAGGACCATCCCCAAGAGTCACACCATGTGCCTGAGAGCTCTGGCTGCTCCTTGGAAAGCAGCATCTCTGAATTCTCCCCATGTCACTTTACCTTGCTTCCCCTGGGCAAACACCTTCATTTTTTCCCTTACTTCCAAGAGGAAATCCCTGCTCAGCCAAGCTGGCCTTCTGCTTTGCCTACTTGACTTCCATCATTTGGGAATTGCCTGCTCCTGTGCCCTTAGGAGGTGCTGTTTGAAAAGTGACCAGCACTGATGGACCCCAGAAGCTGCAAAAACACCTTCCCAGGGAATCTTTCTTACTAACTCTCTGAGTAGCCTCAAGTCTGCTCTCCTCATGTTTTGTTGGCACTTTTCGTCCTGTCAACAGAGATTTTAAACTCGATCACTTTGTGGTCACTGTGGCCAAGAGACCACCAATCCCCACTTTGCTCATGAGATCCACACTGTTGACAAGCAGCAGATCAAGGAGGACATCTTTCTGAATAGGTGTCCTTAGGACTTGCTCCATAAAGTTGTCATCCAGGTTTTTAGGAATCTTCTGGCCTGGGTTGTACCAGCTGTGTGATGTTCCCAGTTAATTTCCGGCAAGTTGAAGCCCTCCATAAGGACAGTATCACCCAACTAACTTCCGGGACTAAGACAGTACTGTGTTTTTATGTAAAATAGCTTAATGTAACCATAAGCTTTATTTTAGCTGCCTTTTTAATACTAACTTCTTCTAAATTTATGGATCTCAAGTACCACTGCACAGATACTGTAAGAATTTATATACTGTTGTCACGTAAAATCCTGTGTATTCAGATAACCTGACAGATAATATAATAACACAGATTATTGCTTGACTAGGCTACATAATGCTTGACTTTTCAAATCTGAATTTCCTGGTGCCATCTGCTCCAAGACAGAAACACCTCAGTACACTTCCTGAGGTTTCCCCATGTTAACAAATAAAAGCTACTCTTATACATTCTTATACTTGCGTCAAATATTGTTGCATCTCTATGAAATCCAGTCAACACATAACTGAGAAAGCAAGAGAAAAGGAAGTTCAACCAGTGAACATTATATATCCTCTACTCAGCAAACAGCAGACACTTTTTTCCATAGGCAATTTATTAACATAATTTCCTTCTTTCTTTTCCTCCATTCCCATAATTTTTTAACTGTTCACTCTTCCACATATGGTGCCTTTCTGTAGAACCTTTTCATGTATGTTTCTTTAATTTTTTATCAATCTCTATTCTTCTTCTACTCCAGTATACCCACGGACACCCTCTTTTATTCCAAATTCCCCAAGATATCTACTTCTAATTCCTACATCTCTTTTCAGTACTTTACTGAATATAGTACCTGAATAAAAATATGGTTTTACCTAGATTCCAACACTGAGACAAAATTTTGATCAAACATTTTCTTCTTAGAGACAAACACTCAATGTTACAGTAAGCTCCACATTTCTACTGTGCAAAAAAAGCCCCCAAAAAACAAACCAAAAGAAAAAAAAACAACAAACCAAACCCCAAACCACTATTTTAATTTTATACAAGTTTCCTTGAAACACAACTCTTCTGTAAAGATACAATTGTATCATGATCACTCCTAGGAAATACTTTTGGAAATAACATACCAAAAAAAAAAAATCTCATTTGCAGACATAAACCTCCTATAAACTGTTTATATAAACAATCAAAAGGCTTTGAATTAGCAACAGAAAGAGCATGTAATACTAATAACATTAAATACACTGTTTATATAGCTCATATTTCTGTTTCCTTGTGCTTTCCTGAACTGGTAATTTGCAGTGTGAAACAATGAGAAAAATAATTTCAATCCCTTAGTTGGAGAATGCACACACACAAAAAAATAAGTAAGACAGTTGACTGAGGCAGCAGGCATCAATGTAAAGGCACACAGGAGTGCATTTTAAGATACAACATGCTTCTGTTTTCAGAAAAATTATAAAAGTGCAAAAGCTATTTTATTTTAAGCTGCAAATTGAACAATGGCTAATTTCTGAATTTATGCTCAGAGATAATTACATCAATTATTCACGATGGTCAGGGATATCCCATATCTCTAACTTTAATAAATAATAGAATTTCAATGTATTTAATCAGGAAGATGTCTTCAGAAGCAATAAAAGCTCTTATGTTTCTTAAGGAAAATTACCCTTAGCCAAAAAATTTTGAAAATACCTGAAAAGGCTGAGAATTCATTTTATGACTTTGGGCTCCTGAATTTTTCAGAACCTAAGTTTCTCAGGTCCTTACTACTGTGTAATGATGACTTCACAAAAGCATTTGAAGATTGTCTAATACCTGTGTGATTACAATTGCTGATTTTTGAGTCTTTGGGCTTAGAAGTGCTGGGTCAGTCTTTCAGGGTTGGAAAGCACTCGTAGTTCTCATGATAGCCAGCTGCTGATTCAGCCAAAGTTTACTGCAGAATCAGAATCTTAGAATCATTAACATTGGAAAGGACCTCCAGGATCATCAAGTCCAAACTTCAGCTGAATACCACCATACCCACTGACCCGTATTGCAAAGTAAGTACCCCATCAACTCACTTTTTGAACACTTCCAAGGACGGTGACGCCTCACTTGCCTAGGCAGCCTTTTCCAATGCTTAACCACTCTCTCGGTGAAGAAATTTTTCCTAATATCCACCTGAACCTCCCCTGGCACAGCTTGAGGCCATCTACCCTTTTCCTGTCACTAATTGCCTGGGAAAAGAGGCCAGTCCCCACTTCAGCACACCCTCCTTTCAGGTAGTTGTAGACAGCAACTATATAGAACTAAGCAATCAAGAAATCCCAAATGTTTTAAGTAAACAAGCTGTATTGGAGGTAGGTGGGCTTAAGGACTAACCAGAGGAAATCGGTATTTAAAAAAAAAAAAAAAAGGTAATAAAAATAAATAAATAAATACGTCTTCTATGAAAGGAAAAAAATAAAACTAACAACCAAACAACAGCAGCAAAACCTCTCAAGGAAGTGCAGAGCAGTCTGATACCGCAAGTTGACTGCATAAGCATGTTTATGAAAGAAAGGAAATGCAGGAATTATAGCAGGAAATGCTATTATTAAATCTAGCAGCTCTGAAGTTCTATTGTCCAAAGAAATATATTTTCTCCCCTTTGAAAAGGCCTGACTTCTTTACATCAATGTAAGCCGTCTTTCATCCAAGTCACCAATATACACCTCCCTGTTTCTGTGAGGCTCAGATGGTATAGGGACCACATGACGGTTCCTATGGATGTGGTCACCTCCTGGAGGAAATACAGAGAATATTCAGCAGTGCAGTGAGGTTAGGGCTTACTCCAGAAACCAGGGCTAGGAGATAGTCAGGACCACACATTGCCTCTACAGGAGGCTGTGTGAAATTAAGCTGACACAAATATTCAACAATTTTGGCTTAATTTTCTAAGAATGATGGAAGTGTAGCTACATCTTGAAGCCCACAAAATTGTATAAAAGGGACTGTGAGACTGAAGTCAATGGCATGTCAGGAACCAGCTATATCCAAGTGAACAGCCTCAGTGGCAAAGCTTTACCTCATGTGAGTTAAAATAGCTGAACTAACCCCCCTTAGATTTTAAAGTTTATATAATGGAAATGACAACTGACCCAGCACCACAGAGTACAATTATAATTAACAGGAGACTTTTCTGAAAAACGTCTGTGCTGCCTTGGGGAACAATGTAGGTCACAGCATCAATTAAAAGCAGAACAAACTCTTCATTGCCTCCATAACATTTAACCCCAAATCATTTTGTTGCTGTAAATTAAACAACCCATGCTGCAATACCTCACAGGAGTGAAAAAAAAGCCAAGAATAACTAGTTAAAAAACTTATTCCAAGCTCCAGCACTCACTTTACCCCACACAACTTGGGCAAGAAATATAGAATACCAATGTTTTGCTCAGCTTGGTGGAGCGGAATTACCATCTGCATATTAAGGTTTTTTTTACATAATCTGGATATTAAAGTTCAACCTCTGCAGGAAAGCATATGAGAATTACTTAATTGATGATTAAAAACAGCAGTTACCTTTGCTGCTGACTGCACAGAAGATATACAATTGTTTAAGACTCTAGGCTTCAGTTTTGAAGCTCTAGTGAACACTCTTATGCAGGAAAGTGGAATATAGGAATAAATCACTTCAGGTAAAATGTATCTGCAGGGGTCACTGCAGGCATTTTACCTAATTACAATTCTAATACTATAAGAAATATGAAAGATGATTGTCAATAGAAGCCTCACAAAAAATTAAGGACTTTCACTTTGAAAGAATTTCCCACAAATACTGTTCCTCTAAAGATCAATAAATTCCTGTTTCTTAACAACAAAGACAATTTTCAGCAGAATTCAAGCCATAAGAAAGATCTTTTGTAATAATGCCTCTCAAATGTTGTTGACCTTTGTGTTTGTTCATCCAGAAATGTTGGGCAATATCTTTGCCCAGTGATGAAATTAAGGGTTTTGAAATTTTATTATTTGCTTGAATGGGAGGGGAAGCAAATTCCTCTGCTTAGCTTGTTAGATCAGGCAACTACATAGCATTGATAAGCTAGACTGCCTGAGCAGTTTCTGACAAAGCCCAGAAGAAGCCAAAAGGGACCATCAGCTGACACAATACAGACAAGAAAAATACATTTATACAGTGCGCCTCCAACTCCTCTACTACTCATGAATAATTACAAGTAATGAAAAGGTACTACCGGCAAAATTAAGCCTTCCTGATGTCCATGCAATACTCGAAGGTCAAAAAATTCTTCACAGAGAAATAATTTGATAGGGGTATATAGTCAAAAGCAAAAACTCATTTCCGCAAACCATGGATACAGCTAAATAGCTATGTTAGCTAATAAATACGTCTCTCAGTAGAGTACACAGAGACAGTGGATCTGTACCTCAGAGAAATTCCATTTTAAAACAATCAGGTTTTAAGACGTGAACTCTGCCTACATTTTCACCTGCATTTTTTCAAATTCCAGTAAAGGGTACAGGAGCACAGTTCCCTTTTCCCACTTGAGATGCTAAGATTATGTGAAGAATGCTGACTTTTGATTAGCCCTTTATCCATAGTAATAACATCCCAATGCCAGTGTTAAGGACTACAATTCCACCGTTGAAGGCTTTCAGCAAAGCCGGAAAGAAAAAAATGGAGCGTCCAAGCTTTAGAGAGTTTCCAAACTGAGTGTAAAACAAGAGACAGCAGATGCAATCCATTCCTCAACAGTTCTCATCAGGATTTCATCAAAGTCTTAGACCTTTCATTACTGACGCATTGAATTGTTTTTAGACATTAAGACAAAGATAGACCTTGCTGATGAATTGCACGAAAAGCATGATTTTTTTTTTTTGAAGAGTTCACAGTTGAACAATGGACCCTTCCATGCTTGCCTAACTGGAGAGGAGAGCCACTTTCTCCTAGGGAATGGTACAGGGTAAGTAGGGTGAGAATAATTGAATATAATTTATTAATTTATTTTAGGTGCAAGTCAAAGCAGGGAGCTTGTAAAAATGCTATAATGGGGTTTAGTGGGGGGACAAAACAAAGCTCGTTTTAATTATACTTTCTGTTGGGGTTGATAAGTGCACCTACAGACTTGTAGGCTAGGGTCTTGCAGTTTCTTCTTACCTCTGAAGGTGCTAGAGTGTTATCACATGACAATATAGCATTCACTGCTCTGAGAATATGTGTAATGGTAGTACAATAATGAATTAGTTCTCTGTAAAACACATAGAAAAGTCTAAAGACTCCATCCGCCACAGTGCTTCTCAAAGCCCCTTTTGAAAGAAAGGAAAATGTCATTTCTCTTCTACAGGTAGGAAAGCAAAGGGAAAAAGAATGAAATAAGCTTCCCAACATGGCTCAAGAGACTAGGAATCAAAAAAAAAGCATGTCTTATGTCTAGAATGTCATTTTAAAGACCACCCAATATTCAACCAATTATACAAAATATCCCTGAGATGTAGATGACAGACAGACAGCACTGAAAAACATCAAGCCCTCTCAACCAAACCTTCCTGTTTCAATCAAAATTCAGTGACTCCAGATTAAAAATCAATGAACTTCATCCTTCACACACGTAGGCCAGGAGGTGGCTGTACTGAGCTTTTTCAGTGTTCTGCGGTATTATGGCGACTTAAAAAAAAAAAAACAGGAAGGAAAAAAGACATAGCTCCACAAAGACCACAACAAAGCGAAAATAAGAACCTTGTAACATATTGTGACTTCTTTTTCCCCTGGAACATTAACAACAAAAGTGGGGACGAGTAAGAATGCAGGTGTTCGGTTTTCTGTTTGCTTTTTTTGGGGTGTGTGTGAGAAGTCTCTTCAGGTAAATGGTTTTTGCTGACTCAGAGCAAACAACAGGCACCTCAGAGACTCAGGGTTTAAGACAGAAAGCACCACTGGTATCAATGAGTTTAGTCTAATGCACTGCCATGCCTAACTGACAACAAGAGTTTGTTCTGAACTAGAGCATGTGCATCTATTTCAGAAAAACACCTAATCCCATAATGAGATTGAGATCTACCACTTTCCTTGATGGTTTGTCCTATATTTGCGCTTCTAAAACAACACCTGCGTGGCGTTGTTTTCTTCTTACCCTGGTACACATTCTGCTTTTCTCTGCTGTTGTGAAGAATCTTCTTATACAGGAATACACTGTCATTAAGTCATGTCTCTCTCTGGAAGAATTTTTCTCCATTCCAGTTCTTTTCTCTCTTTAAGTATTAAGATCTTTATTAATTATAGACACTAAAAGCTGGCACAATATTTCCACAGCCTCACTGTTGCACATACCAATAAAACCACCACCTTACTCTTAAAATTTTAGTGCGTTTTTTTACACTCAAAGTTCATAGTTCAAGCCCCACCGAGTAGTCTATTCTTTCCTCTGGAACATTTTTAGCATCATTTATTTCAGCTGTAGGAGGCCCCTGTGTATGTATGGCTGGCATTGCTTCCTTCTCTTCTAGATATTGGCCATTTTGTTTAAATGGCCCTTGTTTGCCAGGCTAGACTGTAATTGGATTGCACTATCTGATTACTGTGTCCTCCTTGTTTCCTACTTTTTCAATCTTTGCATAATTTCCAAATTTTAACATCCAACAATTCATGCTGCTTTCCAAATGACTTGTGAAAATATTGAAATATGTTTCCTACACTCAATTCTAAATCGTGGAAGACTATGGAGAGAGCCTATTTACAAGGGGATGCAGTGACAGGACAAGAGGGAATGTCTTCAAACTGGAAGAGGGTCAGGTTAGATTGGATATTTGGAAGAAATTCTTCACTGTGAGTGGCCTGAGTCACTGGCACAGGTTGCCCAGAGAGGCTGTGGGTGCCCCATCCCTGAAGGTGCCCAAGGCCAGGTTGGATGGGGCTTTGAGCAACCTGGTCTAGTGGAAGGTGTCCCTGCCCATTGCAGGTGCTTTGAAACGAGATGATCTTTAAGGCCCCTTCCAACCCAGGCCATTTTGTGTTTCTATTCTATGATCCCTCAAATTTTTGTGTAAGGATCATCTCTCATTGACTAATACTTTGAGATGGCAGTCCTTAAGGAATATTATTTTGGTAAAGTATACCGCTATTTATTTATACCAGATACACTATAGAATTAAATTAAATGCCTTACAAAAGCCCAAACAACATCTAGGACCATTCAACACGCAAATTCACATTCTGCAATGAAGTTTATCTAACAATTATTTTTCTTTATGCTATCAATTTATTCTTATGCTTGCTTTCTTAGCTAAATTCTCATTATTAGTTCCAGTATTTTTTCCAAGACTGAAATATAACTAACCTGCTCTGCAGCATTATTTGGAAAAAATAAAAGGTGAAAATAATAGCATGACACTCACACTCCATGTCTCTAGAATTTAAAAAATTCTCCAGCAGATCTTTTCAGCCTTTTTTTTTAAAGCTCTTAGGTGAAAGTTACCAAGTAATGTGCCTTATGCTTTACTTATTTTATCACTGGCAGATGTTGTTTAACATGCTTTGAAAGATTCAGTGCTGTTTGTACAGTAGGGACACTGGATCTCCTACCACCATATGGGCTTGTTAAGGAGCAAACAGCACTTCCCTCCTACTGTGTGCCACTCAGTGCTGAAGAGGTATCAGAGTTTTTGTTCATCTTTGCATGAATAAATGACAAGATTAATTAAACCGTGATTGACTGGCATCATTTCTTCTTCTTTTTCGCATTACAAAAAAGCAGCACAAATTAGCTATTCACATCCAAAATAAATCAAGAAATAAGCTTAATTAAACTTTTCTCAGAATCTTGGGAGACAAAAATTGAGTGTCCAGACACATATTATAAGAGTTCTTATCCATTATGCTTGCCACTGAATTCATTATAGGTTGCTGCCTTAATCACTACATATTTTTGGCCCTTACATTAAGGAAAATTACCTAGATATCCTAAGCCATTATAAATTGATGTCCAGCTGGCAGAGAGCTGTGCAAGATCACTCAGAATTCTCATCTGCCCTATTTATCCCACTGTCTTCTTAACTCTGGATAACAAAGGATAGCAATTTCTACATCAACAATATATCACTTTAGACTACTTTTACCAGAAATATCCCATTAGTGTGCATTACCCTCGTATCTTAAACTGCCTTCTTTTCCTCTTGAGATTGCAAAGGACCCAGATGGCAAACAGCCAAAGTATCAAGTTTCTCACACATCTATTATCATAATGGCAGGAGGTCATACACTGAAAACTGAGAACACAAATGCAACATAAACTAAACAGAATATTTTGATTGCAGAAATTTATGGAGGTTGCTATCGTAGAGGTTTTTTTTTGGACTACTAGTTTCAATGACAACTTCTCTATAGGAAAAGCTCTTCGATTAAAAAAACCTGCAAACACAAACAAATAAACAAACAAAACCCCAAAAGAAAGGACAAAAAAACACCCCACTAAAACCCACTTCCACAATGCTTTTGTCTGTCAGGCTCTTCAGGTCCATAAATATACTTACTCTTCCTGCCCAGGTCCTGCCTGCTATACCTCAGAGACTGCTTATATCTCTATATCTCTCCTGGACCAACAGGCAATAAAAAGAAATTTCAAAAAGATAAAGGGAAATTTTCCTGACCACATGAAATACATAAAGTCTAGACACTTACCTCTAAGTTATTTTATCATAAAGAAGGTCTAGACAATGGAGAGAGACAATAATTTTCAGGGCCTGACTCATGTCTACCTAAAGGAGACATCCAAATTAAAAGAATTGCATTCAGGACAAGTGTCTCTGCTGGCTACCAGCTGAGGCTTCTTAGATGCCGCAGCATCTTGGCAATCAGTGAAGCACTCAGGCAAACACTTTTTTAACTTGAAATGGGCACTTTTGGGTCTAGGGAAGCATTGGTAGAGAAAAACTGGCAAAATTATGAAGCAGCAATTCAGAAACTATTTGCTTTCCTCACTTACTTCTCACAGCCAAATTCACTACTCTCACCTGTGTATTAGTCCATTCCATTTCAGGAAAAGGTCCCAGCTGAAGGCCTCTACCTGTGGGATTTTCTTCCTCTTGGCCTTTCTGGAAGTACATAGAGACATCTACTCAGGACATGTTCCAAACTCAGATTTTTTACCGTCTTTGCATATGGTGCTTGGTTCTGTGGTTTTGCTTCCCAGGCTGTTTTTTGGGGGGCAGTGGGCTCACTTATTCCCTCAAAGATGTAAATTGGTGTTAATACAAGCTGAACTGCCCAGAGGCTTTATAACAAAAATAAATAGGCATTGTATTATACAGTATTAAAAATGTGAGTGCATATTACTGATTATAAATATCTATGCAATAGCTATTTATCCCTGAAGGGACAGCAGGCAAGTTATGTATATTTTACAAGAATTAACACTATACTACTGTATTTAGGTTTATTTTTAGTAGGCAACATCTACCAATCTCAAGTAATTATTATCAAATCAAGTAAGAAGGCTATAAGGAATAAATAAACATTCTCTTGACAGTCCACCTCTTTCTAGCTAAAATTAGAAATAACCCTGTTGCTTCTAAATTTTAAAACCCACTCTAATTATCACTATGAATGTATGAAGTTCTACCAGTAGGAGGCTATACATTTGCTTTTAATGAATGTCACGCTTCCATTTTTTGTGAAACAGAAAATCTGCAATGAATTCAGTCTCCCACATAGGCATGAGTCAATGCCATTGTAGAAAACACGAGTTCTTAACAAACAACAACAATATGGAAGAGCCCTGCCAGTAAGGGGAGACATGTTGCCAGGATCTGTTTTTTATGACAGCAAAGCTACCATGTCTGTAGCTATGCATCCAACAGCATTTTTATGCAATGTTTAGTACCTGAGGGACTGGGAAGTATTTTTACAAAGGCCATATTCATTATCATATTTACGTAATGCTAATCCTCACCTTTTACTAAATTAGAGATGTTTTGTTTCTATTTTAATAAAGAATACAAATTATATATCTATATTAAAAAGAAAAAAAAGAAAAAGAGAGATGTCATAGAACAGCTTGAGTGAAAGGGCCATAAAGATCACCCAGTTCCAACTCCACCCTGCCATGGGCAGGGACACCTTCCCTTAGATCAGGCTCCTCAAATCCCCATCCAACCTGGCATTGAACACTTGGAAGGATGCACAGCTTCCTTGGGCAGCCTGTGTGCCTCACTGCCCTCACCACCCACATAGTGAAGAATTTCTTCCTAATATCTAATCTGAACCTGCTCTCTGTCAGTCTGAAACCATTTACCCTTGTTCTATCACTACTTGCCTTTGTAGAATGTCCCTACTGCAGCCTTCTTGTAGACCCCTTTTAGGAATAAACCCACTTCTTTTAATGAATAAAAAGTAACACTTTTTGACTCTCAACTGCAAGATAAGTCTTTTTTAATAACAAGCATAAAAAGTAGCAAGCATAAAACCACTAGACTAACAAGTAATTCAGGGAAGTCTTGAAACACAGTTGGTATAAAGAATGGCTAATAAAAGTGAAAAAGCTCAGGGTGCAACACTTTTTAATGTGAAGTATAGTCTAAGGAAAAAGGACTTCTGGCTCTGCTTAAAAGGATTAATGCTGTCATACAACAATATTCTTAAGAACTGAGGCTTATATTGGTGCTGTCAGACTTCAGGCGTTTAGATGTGTCAGCTAGGAGCAGTCCTTTGAGACACAGGAAAACTCCTGAGAATGGTTCAGGACTTAAATGCACTGAGTCACTCCTCGGAGGATGCATTCCCACCTCAGTGAAGTGGGATGAATTGAGGTCTGAATATTTAACTGAGCTTATAAGGACAGGATTTTTACATTAAAAAAGTCTAGATTAATTTCTTTTACAGTGTAATGAGTGGCTGTGGATTCCCAAACATAAGCACCCAGCAAACCACGAGTGACCGGGAAGAATTTTATGGACAAGTCCACTGGAGCTGACACATTGTGACCACAGTAAGCTTCTGTGTGTATGTAGTTTATTTTCAATATTTGGTTCTGGAGACTTTTGAAAAGAAATGTGCAGTTCTATAAGTACAGAAAGAAGAAATACACACAAAGCAGCCAGCACTTCCCTGACAGAGGAAACATCGGGTGCAAAAACACAGAGTAAGGAACACCTCTGCGGAGATCATTAACTAAGGGGGAGCCAAGAGTGAAGTTCCTTTGCAAAATGGCCTTTCTTCAGAATATGAACACTTGCTGTGCATAAGGACAAGGGTTATAAAGGTTATTGTGCTGTAATGATTGATGATATGACACCCAGCAGAACTGTATCATTTTGGGGGAATATGTTTTAAGATAGACACTGAAAAAGCCAAAAGAAATCCAAAGAGGAAACTCATAACCTATGAAAGACTGAAAACAGGATATTACATAAGGATAGTGATCAGTTGTCTCCACTGAGAGAGAAACTAGAGAAATCACTCTAAATTTGCTGCTGTGAAAAAAAAATCTTTAACTGCTAGAGTGCTGAAACATTGCAAGTTTTCAATCCTTTCCATGTCCTACATTCTGTGACTCCCTACCTTACGTTCCTGAGAAGTTTTTTCCCAGTAATTTTAGCAATTTTAATTTAGAACCAGGTGATTAACAGGCAGCTAACAGCAAAAGGCATATTCCTCTCTGCTAACTTAAAATAAAATAAATACATACTTGCTTCCAAAGAAAGATTTTACAATGGGCACGAGTGAATCTGGTGGATATAAAAATGTAATTCCCTTTGTAAAAATAGTATTTTGAGTGAACTCTACTCAAATTCAATGACGTAGCATTTTAAACAACATTCTTCATAAGCACCAGACTGTATGCTACAAATGTGACAACCTAAAGACGAAACTGAGTTTCCCAAACAGAGTTGTCTCAAGCCATTAGATGCATTAAAGTATCATTTTGTCTCCAGCTGCTTCTTCAGCAGGGTATAGGTTTCCTTCTGTCATTTCTGACAGCCATATGCACATCTCAGATCTTACAGGCCATCTAAAATAGCACTACATGCCTATCTTAGACTACTGAATCTCATCCCAAAAAATCCTTTTTATTTGAAGGAGGTCTTCTGTTTTCTAGCAGATATTGTCATTCACAGTAGTTATTATTAAATGCAAATATATAGTTTAAATACAAAATTGGGGGGGTATTGCATAGAAAATATAAATCTCCTGCTCTTTAACTAAAGGGGAAAAAAAAGTCAAGCTATCTGGAATGTTATGAACTACCATAAATTCAAAATCCAAAATCCAGTAAAAGTTTTACACAAGACCTAGAGCCAAAGAAGTTTCAGTGTCCAAGTACTCCACTGTTACAAGGATTAAATATACCTATCATGAGTAAAGCCTTGCTAATCTGTAGCTGAAAGAAGGATCAGTTTATTGCCATAATAAAAAAATAGCAACTATTAAATATGGGGAAGTCACATGGTCCAACAAAAATTACCTTCATACAAGAAGATCACACAGTAAAATAAAAAGAGTCAGCCATACCAACAAAACTGAGGAAAATAAAGTTCTCTGTTAAAAAAAAAAAAAAAAAAAAAAATTTTTAAAAAAAAAAAGTCTTTAAAAGAAGATCTCATGAAAATCTACAAAGTTTCTCCAAAGCTTGTGTAGAGGGCATTGAATTACTGCTATGCAAAGTAACAGTAACAAAACATTTACACAGGGAGAAAAAAATTGAAAAGAAAATTGTAATATTATTTCTAAATAAAGCAATGAAAAATTGTTGCATTTACAGGAAGTTCCATCTACTGAACCGTGTCTGTGATCACAGTGCTAAGTTCATGTCTGTTCATTATTCCAGTGATGCAATTACTATAGACGAATTCTGCAGAATTTACACCTATACAATCAATAGTCACTTAAATCAGCATTTAGGATGTGGGGATGAACTTTTGTGGTGAATATTTGCTTTTAAACTAAAAATTTAATTTATGTCAGACAATGAGGGAAAGGCAAGTTTCAATGAAAAGCTCAAAATATATAGGAGGCTACAATTTCCTTTAAAAACCTGAGTAATTCTTCTTACCAATTTACAACAGAATAATAAACAGCTGATAGCACATTGGCGACAAGTCCAAAAATACTTTTCTAACAGGCTTGTGAATGAAATGAAAATTCAAGAGCAGCAGATGGGTTTAACTGCTGTTAAATGTGGAGCAATTTCCAAGAACATGTTGTATGTAATAATAAATAGCCAGAGACATGAAGTTTCCCCAGTAGTTTAAATCCTGAGCATACAAGCTAAGTGAAGGCTTTCAAGCTTTGGCTCAGTGCAACATCCTTACATTTTACCCTTGTCTACAGCAGCAAAAATGCTTGTTATTAACAACGTGTGCCAGCAATGGATGCAATTAGAGCAGCACTGAGCACAGTTTCACAGGCAGGCAGGTTTAACATGGGCTTTCTGAAACAAGAATAGTTCTTGGCTGTGCTTGCAGGTTCATCACATTCAGCACCAGCATATCCATTGTCAGCAGTGGATAATTATGCCAGTGTACCCAATGCCTCAGTTTGTGCATATGTTTTACATAATAAACTTGTTAGGAATTGTCTCCCTTTCTAATTCTTGATCTCAATGTGGGAACTGGGATGACGTACTGCATCTAGGGTTTCTGCAGTGAGGATCTGACAGCCTCCATGTCTCACACCCTCTTGGATTTAAGCAAAAGTGAAGTCCCAAAGGCCCAGGGAAACAGGCAGCAACTTTTTTGTTTGTACATGAAATAGTTCTGGCTTTGTCCCCTGATCCATCAGAAAGTGGCTTTATTAAGTAGCAGCTATGACTAAGTTAAAGCTTCTACACTTTCTACCATGTATTATTATACTTGACTAACACATATTTGTGACATGGAATGAAACTGGAACTTTTAAACTCACAGTGATGCACTGAGGCACAGACAGAGAAGGGTTCAAAAGAATGGGCGCAATTGGCAGAGAAAATAAATCTACATTGGGATTAAACACAGAAAAAGATCATTGCTCTTGTCTCCTGTTAATCCAATTCCTTCTGTAACAAAAAAGGTTTTGTGAGGAACTGTGGAAAAGAGCTTCACTGGATCCAAGGAAGCCTCTGAAGTTCAGACCTCCACTATGCTATGTGTCTGCCTGCTTTGATGCATCAAGGATGATTCTGGTTAGCTACTCAGTAATTCCAGTATCTACTTAATACTCTCTTGGATGAGCCAGATGGAAAGAAAGTGGCCGGGGAACAAGTGATAGAAAAGCAAGGTGAGGAAACCAAATGAAAGAACGGTATGAGACCAGAGCAGAGATGTCAGACCTTCATGTGGCTTACCAAGTATAAGCTTACTCTGTTGCTAACCTACTACTTTTTACTGCTACTCCAGAAAATCATGATTTCTGTAATTTCAATCAATATAAATCACCTCTTTTTCCAACTAATTATTTCCATAAAAACAAATATTGATATAACTATTGGAAAAAACTTCTCTCTAATCCTAATATCATATTCCATTCATAAAATGGATAAAAATTAAATCAGTACACTGATGCTCATGTGGCATTCAGGGACTACTTTTCCCCCAGGGATCTTCTAAGAGGTTTTATATCCCTTGTCTGGTACCTCCTGCAAGGCTTAGAAATGAGACAGCTCTATTGTCCGCAAAATTCAGCCATTAAAGCAACAGTCCCCAAAGGATGCCCTTCATTCCCATCCCAAAATGAATGGTTAGAAAACATATGTGTGTATAAGCTAGCATAAAATGTAACAAATAACAGGAGTGTAGTTAGTTTGGAGTTTTCCAGAGCTCTTGTTTCTGTCAAGCATATCTCAAAGGAAACATCCTTACTACTGCTGTTAAGTGGATGTAAACACACTTGTTTTGGCTGCTCCCTGTTCAAGCTGCTCCCCGATCTGGTTAGCTTGACCTGCCAGAGTACTGTAACACTGCTACATCTGGAAATGGCTGTATCACCAAAAAAAAAAAAAGGAGGCTGAGGCACATGTTCAACCCTGGGTCCTCATTATCCTCACTATTAGATGTTACGTGAAGTCCTGGCTGTTTTGGGTCACTCCAACTGGCCCCTTCCAGGCCGAAACTTCTCTAGAAGGGGTCAGAGCTATGCAGTGTGGACACGAGCAAGCAGGCCTTCTGTTCAGCAGTGTGGAACACAGCCACTTTCTACTACAGAGATCATAGAATCATAGAATCATAGAATTGATTGGGTTGGAAAAGACCTCAGAGATCATCAAGTCCAACCCTTGGTCCAACTCTAGTCAGTTTACTAGAGCATGGCACCCAGTGCCACGTCCAATCCCAGTTTAAAAACCGCCAGGGACGGTGAATCTACCACCTCTCTGGGCAGGCCATTCCAATGCCTGATTACTCTATCTGTAAAGAATGCACAGAGATGCACAGTACCTGAACTATGACTACCCAAGACTTCAAATTACCTCAATTATGTCTTTTTCTTTTCCCATTTGAAAGTGCCCAATGACTTTAGGGTTCGCTTCTGATAATGCACTTATATGTGTTTTCAGGTTTCTAATAATCAGAGTTATCGGCAACAACCACTTCACTGGAGCCATACCGGAATTTGAAAATGGTGAATAAGGAGCAGTCTGATTGATTTTCCAATAGTTATTCTGAGGGTTACACTATTTTCACCTGCCATTTAGACAAAGAATTATGGGGATGAAAGAATGCATGATTAAAAACTCACCTTTCTTGAAAAGTGTTTGAACACATGCTCATTAAACTATGATCTGTTCGCAGCTATTACTCAGTCCATTGTACTATCTCATACAAAAATGGATTCTATACATGAGCTCCTTTTTCACTGGAGCATTTGCTAATACAGTAAGCTAATCATCAAGCACAAACACATAGGTTTGTAGGATTTTTCTTTCCCCTGAAAATATTAAAGAAATAAAGGTCCCTCCCCTTTCTTTTTTCCCCTAGGGAGCCATTTTTTTCCTAACAACTAACATGAGTCTCTTTTGCATATTGTAGCCTTGTATATTCTGTGAGACTTCAATCAGCAATACTGTTCTTCAGCTGAAGCAAATTCAATATATTTTACACCTTCTTTCATAGGTTCAATTTAATGTATTTTTTCCATAAAATTTTTAGATGATCTATCTAATGCCCAGCTCCTATCTGCTCCAGGTATTTTTCCCCAAATTGTTAAAAAGTGTTAAATAGCGCCACTGCCAAATGTAGTTATTTTCCGGTGTCTTCATTTGAATCTGCTCTGGCAGCCGCTGTGCATACCTCCTTTGAGACCAGACTGGTTATTAAATTTCCATTATTAGGAAACAAATTTAGGCTCAGGACAATTTTTTCTACCAAACCTTTGTCAAATGCTCGAAAGAGTTTGCCTAAAACAGTAGCTCTCTTACAGGTTTATATTCAGTTTGTGAATCATACATTTTACAAACAACAAGAAAAAGTCTTCTATTTATGAAAAAGTGAGGATTTTCCAAACCATCAGTTTGTGATTAATACTAGCTTAGATTGATTTCTCAGGAACAGGGGCATGAGATATTTGCACCTACAGTCGAAAGTCTTCTGCATTGCAACAAACTGTTCAGTCCTTATCACCTATTGCCAGTGCCATTTTCAGGCTTCACAGAGTGGAATAAGAGGATTGAGTGAAATGTAGTATTTCAATTATGGAGATCATAAGTGCAATAAGATCCTCTAATTCTCTCAACTCTATAGTAAGACTAAAACATTAATGCCTCTCTGTTGCTCTCCCCTCAAAGAACTCATGTGCATTGAGGAGACAGGTATCAACATGGATCAATGTCATGAACTACCAATATTCCCAAAAAACAAATATATCACGTAACAGAACTTACTTGAGCTTTGATGTAGAAGCCCAGTTATTTTTTCCAGAGAGCACCTAGTCATGGCTTTCTAATATTTCTGGCTCCTACTGCCTGAGAGGATATCACAGATGTGCTTCCTGGTGAACAATTTGGTTGTCCAGCACATCTCGAATGGAAAGAATATCTTCCAGGGGTGGAAAAAGCATTAATGTCCTGTTTTATTATGGTATCTATTGACACATCAAGCTTACTAAAACATCTGGCATAAATTTTGACTGAAACATGATTCCTTTCTCTTTTTTTCTTGCCAAACTGCTTGTTCTCACAGTGCTTAGGGAAAGGATATTTTACTGAAATGTGTGAACTGGGGATTGGATGGTCTTTCTTCTCTCTTCTGATGCCTCTGGAGACTATAACCATGCGCATGAGCTGAGATGATGGAATTTATGTCATTTTAGTACCAGGGAGACCTGGCAGGCCTTTAGCAGTCACTGAACAAAGTCATAGGTTTTCTACAGCTGTGGTGACATATGTAACACAGATATATTGGGGGATGTCTCAGATACCCTATGACCCTGTGTTTTGGCAGGTTTATTACTCCTGGAGAATATTTTTCCAACTTCCGCTCTACTTCCTTCATTTTTAGGAGTCTTCTTGATGAGGAAAAGCATCTCCCATATTTTCCACTAGTAAAAGAAATACATTTTCCCTAGTACCATTACAAGATGAGTGTTTTCCAATGTGCTGATCATCCAGTTAGTTCAATACTTGTTTAATGTGGGGATTTCAAAGCAAACTCTGCTTTTGCTTTTGCACACTGATGTGTTTGTGCTTCTATAATGGCAATAGGCGCAGCACTTAACTCTTTTACTGCGAGTAGTAAATTTACTAGACTAGCAATGAAACGACTATTTTTGGCAACAAATAGTATGTGTTCCAAGTTCAACTTCATAACTGTTCCATTTATTTCCAGTTCAATAGTGTATTTATCTACAAATGAACTGCTGCTCACTGCTCCTCTGAGGATTAATCCGAGCAACACACATTTGGCTCTTGCCAACTTTTGCAAAGTGGTATAATCCATCCTCCTTCTCACATCATTCCTTTGATGACACCCAGTGGGTTGGCTTCTGTTAACTACCTCTGCTCCTCGAACTCCACATGCTTTTTGCTGTGGAGTTGTGGTGCCATATACTTTGCTCTTTTCTCCTGCAGTGTTTAGAATCTTGATCAGGACATAATTGTCCATCCACTACTCTGAATCTGGACTTGGTCCCCTCTTTTGTTTGTCAAATTCTACATTTTTCCTTTCAGAATTCTTAGTGATGTTCCTGATTTTTTTTGCCCTTCCAGTCACAAATGCTATGTTGGGATGTGACTTGGGCACGCCTAATCCCTCCTCCACTATTTTCTGCCGTGGTAAAGCTAAGCAGGCTTGATGTGCTCTTGGAAGAGCTCCAGTTGAATGACTGGCAGAAAACAAACACAGGGTGTATGTAATGCAGAGTACGGAGTCAGCACATGTTTGTGGCGCACACTGAGAATCGGTTGTGTCGGGGGCACAGCAGACCATGCTTATGTCTCAGTGCACATCTAACCAACAGGATCTCTCATCAGATACTCAGTCCCCCAGATATTCTACTCACAGTTTCTACGGCCTTTTGTATCTCTGTTTAATGACACTATTCATATTTCATGCTTATGAGGTAGAGAGCATTCTTCATCCTTCTTTGCTTCAGTTTTATAGTTTCTTTGGCTAAGGCCACAAAAACTATCAAAGATAACAAGATTTCCAACCCAGCAATTGTTAGAAAAGAATCTGTGTTTGGCTCGCAAAATTACAGTGGTGTTGCTTTCATTACCCTCTACCTTCCTGGAAAATGCTAGCCCTGATGAGGCTGGCTTTGAATTGTTTCACTTTCCTTCTCTCTGTATTTTCATTGTTCCTTTTAACTCCTTCTCTGCACCCTGTTCAGCAATCTCTTTGTTCTGACAGAGGGCTCTTTTATGCCTGGTTTCATCTAGCTGGGAATAGCCACAGGAATCAGATGTCATCTCCCATGACCCAGAGTCTGTGTCTTACTGACATGAGCGCAGAGGTATCCACTGGTTATATCAAAGAGAACTAAACTAAAAAGGTTTGTCATGAGGCTTATTGCAAATATATCCCACCTGATTTTAAAGTTTAATGTCAAACTTATCCTTCTAACAAAATACAGTAAGTGTTACTACAAACAAAAGTAATTATGATGAAAGACATTTGGGGATTATACCTGTGCTGTGTTTTGAGGTGTCTTTAGAGTCATAAATACACAGTTAGTGTGCTACAAATAAATAAAACATACCAATTCAGAAAAGTGTTGGCAGAAAATTTCTATGCTATTTAATTTTAGCAGGATGCTAAGTATTAGACTCTGACCTCATGACTCACAGGAAAACAATGTACTTAAAACACAGAAATAATTGCTCTATTTCTGTATGTTCTTCTTTCCTGTATTTAAAGGCAACTTACTGAAATTTAATTGTTCTAACATTTAATCCAACCCCCTCAGTGACAACATAATATAATTTTTCTGAGGTTTTTTTTCTTCATATTTCTCAAGTCTCTTTAGATGAATTCTTAGTGAGTTAATACTTACATTAGCTTTATATACTCACAGCACTTCAATACAGTGACTTGTATTGAAGTCTTTAGGTTTATGTCCTGATGACATAAGAAACCTGAAAATCTGCCTATTATTCTGCGTGTCTGCTCAGAACATATTTATAGATACATTATGCTTATGCTGTGTCTATATAATGTTGTCTCATTACTTTACACTACAGGTCAACAAGACTATGGTCATATTCAGTAGATGCAAGGATGTGTATTTATTTGTATAGGAAAAATTTTACTCCTTCAGTTCTTCCTCTAAAGTATTAATCCTCTTTCTGAGCCACCACCCTGAAGAACTATGCCACTGAAAATAGACTTAGAGGCAACCACAGGGGAAAAAAAAAAAAAAAAAAGAGCTGTAGTTTGGAAAAGTACCTTATATAATACTTGTAAAGCTCACTACCAGGAACATGCCATTCACAGAATCTCATGACAGTAATAAAAATTAATAGTACCCATTAATGCCTTCACCATCTAGACATGTTTCACAAATGTGCAATATGTGGCATGTTTTTTGGGGTTTTTTTCACAAAATTTTCTCTTATTCACTCTGCCTGGTCATAATAGCTTAAATTTTCTTACAGCTGTTGGTCTCTCCCCAAATCAGCATGTAACGTTTCCCTTCCCTGATCATCGGTCCTCTTGCTCTATAAGAAAGTGATGGCTGATGTGGACATTTTGGAAAAACAGCACGGTTGAGGTGGGGGAAGGATATGAACAGATTAAGGGAGTGTCTCATGGGAACATCTGCTGGAAATGCTGTTCATTTAGGTGATATTGGAGGACTGGAGACAGTTCTGCTACATCACCAGGCCCCTGCATCCTCTAGTCCTTGATGGATACGCAAAAGATGCCTAACCCTTTTAAAAGAAACTTTATGGGTGAAATTAGCTCTGCACTATTAAGTGTTAGCATCACAGTGCAGTGTGTAATCAAATGATTGATACTAATGAGCTCACTGGAAAAAAAATGGATGCCAAATTCATCTTACTAGTTCTAGAGATTCATGACTGCAGAGTGTCTGTCACAATCACAGCTAAATTTGAACAATGACAGATCAGATTTATGACAAGATATGGATGGTTCAGGCATTATGTTTCAACAGGAACACTTATCAGACTGGACAGAAATTAAAAATCTCCTCTATGTTGCAATGCTTGGCTAGAGAAATAGCAAAAATAAATCACTTTAAACATGAGATTTCTGGTTTGATTAACATCTTACTGATCAGCAAGTCCTAAATCACTCTGACCATGATAATGAATGTTCTTATTTTACACAAACAGCCACACATCCAGTGCACACAGGAGACAGAGCTAAGGTTACCATGGGAACTTTACCACCAGATTTTTGGATTTGTCTAATTAAAATAACACAAGTACAATGTTTTAATAATTTAGTTTTACCTTGTAATTAATTATGTTCACAATTTCTTTGGGCACAAACTCAGTTTATCTGATGGATACAGCCCAATGTGATAACTTTATCCAGCATTTCCAAAAGCTGGTTTTCTAAGGAGGGGATATTTTAAACTTGACCCACTGCACAGGTGCCGAGGTATGAAAAGAAGCAGAACACTTCTGGCATCTGATTCCTCCCCTCCAACAGTAACCATTACCCCACATGTATTTACCCCACCACAGGGAGCGCCAGCAGTCCGCAGCCTTGCTCACAGGGTTGCCCTCCACTCAACTTTTTCTTGGTTTGCCTACTTTCTTCTCCTGTGTTCTTTCAGGTCAAGTCCCAACTTTTCCTGGAAAAGTTTTCCTCAGAAAACTAGAGTTAGCTCTGAGCATAGGAATACACTCAAACTCCTAGCTCTAAACTTAGCCTCTGGGTTTTCAGGAGAGGTGACCTACAAACCTCATTGATGTTTACAACTGAAAGTGTGCAGCAGGTAGCCTTCCTCAATAAGCCATCCAGATGAGGGCTTTTGTGTCTTACAGAAGCTGCATGAAGATATCTGAAAAGAAGACTGGTCCTTGGAGTCATCTGTCTTTTCAGTGAGGGCACACTCAATCTTTTGTGCAATCAGCCTCTAGACCAAGATATACTATTAAAAAAAGCAGTGGCCTTTCCTCCACATTTGAACATGTTGCTTCCTCTAGAGACTCGGACTTTGCCATAGGCTGCATGCAAAACAGAGGATACTCACACTGACTGTAGACAGATCATTACAGATCTAATTGCAGTAACAGTGCCACTGCTGACCCAAAGAACACGAGCCTCACAGCCTGCAGCTGAGATACATGTACGGATACTGCTGTCAGTGCTGCAGACATGGAAAATGGACTTTCTAAAGAGCCAGCTTGTTTATTTAGGGGGAAAGGAACTGAAAAATCCCAAGCCTCTGGCATTGTAATGAAATGAGACCCTGCCGTATATGTCCGTATCGAGGAGGGAGTTTAGTTAAAACATTCAGTATAAGTCTCCTCCCTAAAGGAATAGCACTTAATACAAGTTAAAATACAATTGTATAATTGGAACTCAAGTGTTTGGGTTATGTAAAATGTGCTGTAGGCGTATCAGCTTAGACAGAGGTAATTAGATCTTGTATATTAACATTTTCTCCTTAAAGGGATAATCAGCAATATTTTAAGTAGTGGGTATTATTAAACCTAGAAACTTGGGGGGAAAAGGTGCTGTTTAGAACTTTTCATTTAGCCTTGTGCTTGCTTTTTTCCTACCTCTGTCACTGACTGGACTGAAGGAACATTTTTGCAGTAAATTACTTATTTAATACAATTCCATCTGGGTGCCCACACAGTGACAATACTGCTACTGCTTTTGGTGAAATCAGCATAAAACTGAATCACCTGCAAGCATCAATCATGGTGTTGAAAACAGGACTAGATAGTAGCACTAAATAATACAATACCTGGCATGTATATACTAACAAGTCATGCACTGAAGCCACAGAGGAAGTCTGTGTCAGGGCCAGGAATAGAAGAAATCAGAGCTCTAATATCTCCTTGATGCAAGGGTTAACATTTTATACAGAAAAGAGTAAACAGTGATACACCACTGCTTGGCTCAGTCAGTTTGAAGGATACAACAGCAACAAATATGATTTTATTCACAGTAGGTCAAATGACAATCAATAGCTCTACAGCTTTTGAGTATCCAGTTGAAGCCCTTGAAACTCAAGTGGATATACGGGAAGATATGTTACTATTCCATCATAGGACAAAGATAGGAAAATGTCATTGGTTTCTTGGATTTTCAAATACATTGCAAAGTTTTCTAGAGAAAAGGACACTGCATCTCAGAAAGTGGAACAGCAGAGCACAAATTAAAGCCATTCTTTTTATTTTTATTTTATTTTGAGATAAAAGAAGAAATATACTGTTCCTCAAGCCAGGAAAAAAAAAAAAAAAAAAAACCACAGACAAACCACCCACACAGAAGGGCAACACCAGGTATTTTCTAATTTCACTAGTTATCCATGCTTGTCTTTCGTATATAAGAAAAACATTTCATAAAAGAAATTTCATGAGGAAAACCCAGACTTTAAGCTTCTCATTGAGAAATTTAAACAAACTTTGGGATCTAACAAAAATCTCAACTGAAATCAAGAGAAAGTTAATCTACACTAGAAATACTTCCCCAATTTCATATTCCTCCCTCTATGTCCACTGAAGATCTCCCTATCTCCACTTTATACTGCTCATGAAGCTTTCTAAAGAGTTTGAGAGCAGTACAGATACCTTGTTTCTAGGTAAGTCAAAGACTCTCTTTATATGTGAAGGGGAAAATCCCACTTTTTGGCTTCATTCCTGAAGTCTCAAAAGATCAGAACTTGTGGATAGTCTAAGAAGAGATCTCTCTTCAAGGCTCGCCTGCACCGACGTAAGAGACAAGAAGAAGAATGGTCACCAAGACACATAGGACAAGGGCCCTTGTCTTTCCTTAGCTCAACCCACACCATGTATGTGACAAAAAGATGGACAGGCCATATCCAGAGGCATTCCCAGCACAAATATCAAGCACCTCGATATAATTTTGCCCTAAGGGTAGTGACTAGAAGTTCTCAATACATCTAATAAAGGATTTTTTAAAATGCAGGTATTCAGACCAAAAAAATATACAGCAACACTTACAGACCCCCTTTGAATAAATTCAAAGCCTTTTTCACTTGACAGTTTTCCAAAATGCATTTGTCTTAAAATGCGTTTTCCGTTGTGGAGATTGCACCTGAACCCGCTCTTTGCAGACAGCAGCCGAGCATGACAGTGCATTTCGGGGCAGGGAACATCAGCAAGACAATGTGTCTCTAAGCAGCCTGCACCCTTCTTAGGGGCCAAGAGGTAGCTCAGCAGCAAGTTGCTAAATGGTTGTTTGTATGAACTCTGCAGGTAAGGCCAATGGGTTATGTACAGCCAAAGAAGCAATGAAAACAGCTGTCGTTGATAGCAAACACTGACAGAAGGTCACCACCACCTGAAGAGTGGATGTTTCCAATCAAAAAAGCTGTCAAGCTCAGGTGTCTCTGCTCATATTTTTAGCTTTCAGTGCTTAGCAATAGCACATTGAAAAAAAGAATAAAAATAAAGTGCTTTGGTTTTCTTTTGGGATCTCACCTGTTAAACCATAAATATGATAGATGCCTAGACGGTCTTTCTCTTTTGGGAAATGGCACTGTAACTTTAAATATCATTATATAATCATGTGTCAGACATAGAATTATTTTACTCAAACATTGTAGGTTCAGGTACATTATTATAAAGGGGAGAAATTAATTTAATTTTCAAAACTTCATACACAGAAAATGTAATTTGCAGAGTAGCAAGTTCAAAAACTATTCAGCTTTTTTCAGCATCTTCTCTTTTGTCCAGCTCCAGCTTCATTATTTTCCTATACTTTGCAGTACACAGTGATCTTTTTGAATGAAAAGAAACCATTCCATATTAGTCACACCAGTAAAATGAATTTTGCTTTGCAGTTGGTGAATGAAGATTGTCAGAACTTTTATTCACATGCATAAGATAACAATATAAGAGCTAAGAAAGACCAAAGAAATGCTGTGTTTACTCTAACTTATCAGTTTTGCAACTTGCACTTAAAAAAAGCCACCTAATGCATGAATATAGGAGTCCTCTTTGCAAAATTTTGTGCCAAAACTTGATGGCTGTAAATTCAACTAAAATTCAACGGACACCAGGGGACCATACACAGTGTTACACTTTATACTTATTTAATGCTTTGTGGAGGTTTGTAATGATAGGAAAAACAAGACAAGCCAATCTTCTGGGGCTCTTCACCCCTTAAAAAGGCAACAATATGTTCAGACCAAATAACCAAATTTCTTCAGGTACCAGCTCTGGCTGAGGTCTCAGAAAAGTATCTCAGTAAAAAGCCCTCACCCTAATTTCTGAAGCCAAACTCCACCAAGGAATAGAGTCTTATTAAGTGCTATGACTTGGTCTTTAAATCAGTCATTTACCAAATCTGGAATTACTAACACAGAGGTATGTCACCATGATATGATGTCAGTCTTACTTTGGGTCCCTGTGCCAGCTTCTCACCATTTAACAAGTGGAAAAAATTATTCAAGGAATTCAAAGCAGAATATTTTCTGCCTTTCCTTTTCATGCCTTAATTTTAGTTCAATTAATTCACGGAGTTAAAACCTTCTTAAGAAAGAAAGGCTTTAAATACTTTAGCAGGATTTAACTCATTAGAATTTTGACAACAAGTCATATTATTATTTACTGCAGCATTCAAACACCTCTTTGACTTCTCACTCTTGCATAAGAAATTTGAGAGATGTGACAATGTGCATTTTCTATATAAGGTAAATAGACCTCTGCATCACAAACATTTTTGACACTTTCAAATACAGTTTACAGCCCTAAACAGACATTCCACTTCTCCCACCCACCCACCATCGCATCCAAGGCCTACAGTCAACAAATTTTCAGAACTGAGAGTGGGAGTATTGTTAATCTGACAGGTAAGTGCAGAGTTCAGGGACCTGTGTGTGAGTATGTCCACATAAGTGAGAGGGTATTGACACACTTCCCTATTCCTGTCCCATTTGTTCTATGAATGCCCTCTTAACTTCCCTAACCTTCTCAACCACATCCACTGACCTGGGGTCTAACAGTGAATTTTAAGTAAGAGCTAGGAACAGCAGAGAAGGCAAGAGATGCATATCAGAAAAATATAGCAAAGCAAAGTAGGAGATAAGGCATAGGCTGAATAAAGGAAGCACTGGAGAAAGAGAAGTGCTGCATGATCCTTGGAAGGTACTTAATTCCTGTCAAAAGCCATGGGGATAGGTACCTAATTATCTAAGGAATCTTGACCTTAGAGTCTCATAAACAGTACCTAAACACTTTCAGAAACTTACTTAGAAACTGAGGCACAAAAGGCGAAGCCCTACCCCTACATCCTACTATCCTGATCCCCGTCAACACTCCCAATTTTAATCGAGAGGCCAAATCGACTCTCTACACATGTTCTATTGGATCAATGGAAGAACAGGGTCGAACGTTCAGAACTTTAACTTCCTGACCCTATTTTTAAACACTGGATTGTGCTTCCCATCATTCCTTGTAGTCTAGTTGAAGAGACACAACACCTGACAATACTTAAAACTCAAACCATTTCTTCTGCATGCTAAATCACCTCTCATTTCTCCTGCTTTCAGTGAAATTTGGATGAGGTCATTTATAGAGGTTCTTTCCAATCAACATTTCTATGATTCTGTGATTACTTTGTTCGCATCCTTATAACGTGAGCTGACCCGTTTCTATCGGGGCTCCTTTCTTTTATGAATAACTGAAGACAGTAGAAGAAAAATCATCAGACTACAGGACAACTAATTCTCATCTAATAACAGAAACTTTATTAACTCATGCAGTCCTACACTGTCCCTCCTGGTGAATAAAAATAGTCAAGAAACAGCTGGTGTTTGCATGCAGAATGTGGATTCGTTTGAGAGCGCCTCTGTTTCTCCGGCTCAGCATACTGAACATTTTTATTCCAATTACATGGGAAAGCAGTATTGTTAATGCTCTGGGAAAAAGTGGTGCAAACGAGCATCAGTAATAGATTTATACATCAGTTCCATTCAGATCAGGCAATTGTAAATAGCAAATTAAACTTCTGTTTTAGGGAGCTAGCTTCGGCACAAACAGCTGAAGGTTCAAGTCCCAGCTCTGTGAGGAAGATGATGCTCCTCTGTCCCTACAGCTATACCTGACCTGAGGAAGCAAGCATCAAGGCCCTGCAACAATAACACTTTCAATACAAAGCATTCTTATTCATACCCAGATCTTGCTATCCGCTGAAATTTTATCTCACAAAGTCCCTATTCCCTCTCTCTCTCTGTTCGCTTCCAACACATTTACAGGGCTGTGATCTTCCAGACACTGGAAAGACATGCCCTTAATGCTGGAAAATTAAAGACCTGCATGTCTGGAACTCACGTGGGGGTTGATGCATATAGAAAAAGAGTGCAAAACACCAGGGCTTTAAGGGAGGAGGTGCAACAGTCTCCTCTGTAATACGTACATACACACAAAATTAGACCCGCAAGTTCATTTTCTAGGTCATCTTCTTATCCTTCCTCTGCTCTCCTCTCCTCCCCTGAGTTTTCTTAATTGTTCTGGGAAGAAATACATGTTTCAAAATGTATCACCAAACTTTGTCTTATGAAAACATATTGTCCTTGTTATTTTATATCCCAAACTAATGTGTTTGGAATGTTAGTCCTCAATTAACTTTGCCAGTACAAAAATGTCCTATGCTTTCTCATGCTGTCAAGTGTTTAACTCCTACAAGCTAATTTATTATCTTTCTTAAGCTAAGGCCGAGGAATCCAAGGGTAAACACTAACACAAACAAGGGAATGTAATCAGTAGGGAAAGTATAAATTTGTTTTAAAGGTACCATGCAAAACACTGTTACAAGAACACCAAAAATACCTTCCCTCACAGCTCTGCAGACTGTTGTGCCTTGGATTTGATGGGACTATACAGTGCTTTGCTTAATTTATTGTAGACTGCAGAATCTGGCATTTAATGTGTAGTTTGAGAGCCATATGGCCCTCTGAACTGGGCTGAATGTCCCTCCTAGCGATCAGCCAAACCACAGTTCCTGAACACTCACAAGACTCGCGTGATGCAGTTACTGATTTGCCTTCTTACAACAGGTGTATGTTCATCTGCTTGTCAGCTTCCTTCCTCGTGTATCATTATCCTATGACTATTTTTAAATAATCTTCACAAAACAAAAACTCAACCAGAGTTCTGGAAATCGCTTCCCCCCTTCAGCAATTTTATATAATAAATTAGACGATAGTAACACTACTTGGATGGGTGGAGATAAGAGCCTGTCAGCACTTTCTTTTCAAACCCACTGTTTCAGGGACTTGAGATTCATCTTCAACAATTTGCTAGGCAAAAAGATTAAAAAAAAAAAAAAAAAAAGAAAAAAGGCGATGTGAAAGCTCAGACCTAGAGGAAGAACTTTAAAAAAAGAATGAATAATAGTATTTCAGGATATACCTGAAATAAATACAGTGGGAAGAGGGATGGACAGAAGAAAAGGAGGAGGAAATGTTTTGAAAATATCATTTTCACTTACATCCGCTCCCATCTTTGCCTAACCACGGCTTTACATTGATTCTTAAAATGCACGGTGCATTGTACTTTCACTGTTCATTTCATTTCAGTGCAGTTTATATACAATGACTATTAATTCTCGAGATTCCTCTGAGGCAGGTATTATCAACTTGATTTTCTAGAAAGAGATGCAAGGCATAATTTTCCTCAGGCCACAACAGGAATTCTATGTGAGAACCGGGAATAGAAATAAGGAGTTCCCATTGCCTGTCCTAAATCAAGGTCACAGAACCCTCTCTGGTGCAGGCTATTTTTGCAATGTTTTTTGGAGGTGATTATCCTCTAACAGAACTATATTTTATACAGACTGGGACTTCCTTGGGATATATAAGAATTCCAAGTCATCTCACTGCCAGCTGACAATAGCTTTCATAAATGGTTTAAGGGTCAGGACTAACAGTTTAACAACATACTGTTAGCAGGTGGTTGTTATAAGCCACATACCAGTCACAAAAGGTGGTAGACAAGCATGTCTTACTAATTTAAATGCCTTTAGAGTTATGAAACCTTTTAATTCACTGAATTTAAACTCCTCTCTTACTTGAAGGATCTGTAGCTGGTAAAGGGTAAGTGGATATAGCCAAGACGGTGAGAAGTACTTCAAGGTGGAGTACCTCTCCGTGCTGGACATGGGGTCTCACCTTTGGCTGAGTTCAGCACAAGTTTCTTACAGTTTTGGGCTCTCATCTCTAACACAGATATATTTCAGGTGGATTATCCTTGTGTGATGGTCGCAGGTCAAGAAGAACCAAGTCTGACAGAGCTGTTTTGGTCTCTGTCCTATTTGTTAGATTTTTCACTATCCGAGCTGTGGAATCATAACTGAGACCTTGTACTACATCTACTATGCTAAATACATCTGTTTCTTACTGTGATCCTCCATTCCCGGGCCAAGTGGCTGAGACAGGCTAATATCTATAGTGCTACGAAAGTAGCATTTCTATTAAATGAAATTGAGATGTGCTGCAGGTTCCCAAATACCATAAAAAGGTAAGGGGCAGGGGTTGGAGGTGTTTGAAGACAGAGCCAAGAGGTTTGGCTGTAGGTTGAAAGTAATCTTCCCTGATGCAGTGTCATCCATACTGCCTCTTGGAAAGAGTTCCTGGAATGAACAATCCTTCAAGCCACGTCTACAAATTGTCTTGAGAGAGGTTGGGATCACCCCAAAACACAGCCAACAAACAAAGCTAACAATTTCGCAACATTGAGTATAAGGAGTTGAGTATTTAAGTATACTCACTAGTCCTCTTTTACTTGGAAATATAGGTATATTCTGAAATTTTTGCAGCTGGCCCAAAGTCTGCAGTCAGAGATCTGTTTCCATCGGGGAAGAGCTCACATCTTGCAAATAAATGATATGTCTACACTTTTTGTCAGGCAAGTACATGTTGACACAAGCTCTACACCACATTTGCCACATCTACAGAGCCTCCAGGTGATTCATTGTGTGGACTTCAGTGCTGACACCAGCTTACAGCTCTCTGAACATTCATATTTGGCATATTCCATCTTAATTACACTGAACAGCTGTCAGCATCTCCTAAAGGAAATCTGCCCAAAGTGATGTGTCAGGATTCTCAGAATCGAGGTTTCTGAAATGTCAATCTGAGGAAAAATGAAAAACAAAACTTTTCTGTTTCCCTGAGAGTCAGACATGTTCCCAGAAAACCTGCTTTCTGGCCATGTACAACTTAGTTGGCATCATATGAGTAGCTAATGGGTACAATTCTTCATTGAAGCTCTGTGAAGAATTTTACCTCTCAATGATACTCTCAGTACACTCAATAGCCAAGTGACTCAAAAGAGTAGCACAAACTGCCTAAATACTTCATCAGATCATTCTGTGCCATCTCTCCTGGGATTAGAGATCATTAGCTTCTACAGGGAGTCAGAGGAATTCCCATCAGGAATCTTTCGTCTCATTCAGGTTTCCATTACATTCAGCACAACTGACAGCTAGATTATCTTGAAAAATCCTGCCCTTAATGTTTATTAATATTATATCAAATGCTTAAAGATGAATGAAACACAATCCAAAAAGTGAAAGTAATAAATATATATATTTTAATAATGAGAATATTTCTGACAGTTACACTGGAAAAATAAAAGCTACTTTTCAAAGATCAGGAGAACTGTTCAGTAACAGTTTTCAGTTCTATTGCTATTATCACTTAAATATATTTATATAACAGTTCTTTATCTCCATTCTCTTCTATGACATCTTTTACAGCTAAGATGAATGTCTATATATAGCCCTCTCTTAGTCAATAATTAGTTTGCAAAATCAAGAAGCTGAAGTAGCTGAGCATCAAGTCAGTTCTATTTGAAAGTACCTAATTTTATCTAATTATTATGTATGAATTAAAGCAAAAATATATTTTAAAAAATAAGTGTCTAAGAAAACTCTAAACTTCTCCTTCAAAATGTTCAGTAACCCTTTGCTGTGTGCCTCCTGCACTACTTTATCCATAGGTAAACTTTATTGTAGTGATTATCAGCTCTTCTTTATTACTAAGTGTCCTTCAGTTTCATGTGGATTTTAAGTAATCTGGAATGGTGAAAATCAGGCTCCATTGCTGCACTACCAGTGAATACTCTTGTGCTGAGAGAAGCATCACAACAAGATAGGACAGGAACTAGCTTGTCTTTAAGTTCCCCACCAAGAGAAACCATTCTATGATTCTATGATAGTAAGCACTGTGAACCATCCAGTCCAGTGCCCAACCACTGAGGGCAACTAGAAGATATTCTGTCAAAATGTGGGAAAAAGGCCAGTGATTCAAAATGATGTAGAGATTGAGGACCTCACCTTCAACAGAACTTTCTTTCAGTGTATGAACTTAAAAAAAAAAAAAAAAAA